>JAUCMT010000088.1:2974205-2994355 GCA_032357475.1 Enteromius thamalakanensis
GTGAGCTGTCTTAACTGCCATGAAAAAGTGTGAAAATGTATGACACTTTAAATCGTTGCTGATCTTTTTATATCTTTCAGCCTATGGTTTACTGCAGTGATGATGTCATTTCCAGTCACTCTCTAGTCACTGATTAAATCATTTTCAACATCTTTGAGGAAGTTTTATTATTTATATACTAGTATTAGTATTCTGAATTAGGATTTATATATATATATATATATATATATATATATATATATATATATTCAGTAATTTTTATGCACTTTTGTCATTTATTATGTGTTTTATATTTCCATATAGCTTTCTTTTTGTAGTTGTAGTTATTTTGGTACTTCTGATTTACATTTTGTAGTTAGTTGTCCAGATTTATATCAGTAATTTCAGAATCATTAAAAATTAAATTACATATTGAGTAGTTATTTATTAATATCTATTTAGCTTTTATTTTTATATTTTCAATTTTTACTTTATTTTTCTTTTTAATAAGTTTGTTGTTTTTGTCATTTGATTAGCTATCTGCTTTAGCTAACTTTCATTTATTACAATTTTAGTTCTTCAATTCTAGTTGTTTATTCTAATTCATGTTTTTTTTATCAAATATTATATTATTAATCTATTTTAATTCAGCTTCATTTGAACTAAAACCACAGATGCAGTGTTAAAAGTGGTTTATGTCATTTTTTTGACTGTACTAAAGCATAAAAACACCATATTTGCAGATATTCAGGAAATATGCAAAGTTCACATAAATGTTATTTTACATTGAAAATGTGCATTCTGTGTCAGAATGTCTCTCTTTGTTTTGGTCTGAGATTACGCCCCATTACAGTTTACTCTATAATATTTCAATAGCCTGGGTTGCCAGTTTGCAGAAAACACAGCATAACACAGATTCTACCCAAACTAAAAAGCATCATAATCTAAAAAGCTCTATGATCACATGCATATTAAAACATGGATAAATCAACTTATCGTTTTACAGTGCAAAGTTTGTCAATACAATAGTTGGAATTTAGACCGCAGTACCAATTTCGACCACTATCTGTCATTATTACATACTGCACCTTTACAATGGATCAGTCAAACTAATACTGTAACTGGCAGCATATTGGAGTCAGTCAAGAAAAACCTGATGAGATAATTTGAGACAATTAACCTAAAATTAAAAAGACTCACAATTATGTCAATCCATACCTGCATGACATGTGGAACAAAAAAATACATACCTGTGACTCTGCACAGACAGAGTTTTTATTTCTTTTATAGTTTTTCTTTTATTTATTATCAATATATGATTTCACTGTTCCACAGAAGAAAGTAAGTTATCGGTTTGGAGAACACGAGATTTAAAAAAAATCAGGACACTTTATTCATTTTAGGTGAACTGTCATTTTAAAACCTTAGGGTTAATAGCTATATTTAGGCTAAGAAATATGTTCTTGACTGTTTGTGCTGGAGGCATGTCTGTTATTTCCTTCTATTTCTCAACAAGAATAATCAAGATGGCCTGTAGCACTATGCTGTACACTACTGTCATTCTTACTTTGTTTTTCCAGCCTGCGCAAGGTCTCCTCTGAATGCTAAGAAGCCCACACATATTTGGCTTACCGTGTATTATTACACACCTTATTATCGGTTTCTCGCACACTGGAACCCACAGGAGGTACCTGATTTAATGGCCTTAGCCACTCAGAATGGATCAGAAAAGAGAAATGCAGCCTTGATTTTCACACGAAGTGACAGTAAACTGTCTTCTGTTAACCAGCGCTAGCTTTGGTGTTCCGATTTGTCAGTTTAATTGGACAGAAAATATCATCTTGTATAACATACAGTATTCAAAATAGCACAACACTAGCAGCCGGCAAAGCTTATTAAAGGTCCTATAAGCAATTCTGTTTTTTTTTCTACAGCCAGATATTACTGAAACGGCTATCCTGAGAAATCACAGTTGTCTCTATAGCAGCACTAAGGCACATTACAATGTGATTGTGGTCCACTGAGGTTAGCCAGTTAGAAAACTTTGAAATGCCTCTCTGTACACCACAGTTAGTGGCATGAGTTTTTAACAGGACAGTGGCTGATGGTGGAAGCGCTTTGGAAATAACAATTACCTCTGCATTTCCTTTTAGTGTCACTAGAGGTGAAAAAAATGCTGGTATGTTTAGCCAGTAATTCATATATATATATATATATATGTGTGTATATGTATATATATGTGTGTGTGTGTGTATATATATATATATATATATATATATATGTATATATATATGTAGATTCGAAATATGTGTGTGTGACAGCATTATACAGCACTTTTCACCAAATTATTACTTGGCAAAAAATAATTTTGTAAAATAAAATATATTTAGTTCTTTGTACTCTGTTTTAGTACTTTTTAAATTTATTATATAAAACATTTAAACAATTTAACTTCAAACTTTAAAATATAGCATAATTGTTTCTCTCACATAGTGCCTAGTACCTTTCCAAAATTATGTCATATTTGCGGGTCAAAATTGTTGAATACGTCTGGTTTAAATTACAGACGCCCCATGATTCTAAAGGAAATGACATTCTGTGGACAGAGATTTCATGTGTACTTGGTCAAGAACCCATCCCTGAAACACTGGTCTTATCAGTTTTGGCAATTGTAGTCATTAATTGTGGAACTTACCAGATCCAATTAGAAAACCAGGTGTCAAACATTTCTCTGCAGTTCTGAAAACAAACACAAGAGGGCAGTGTTTCAGTGCTTCATCTCATCAAAACAGGGCAGAGCTGAAGGGACTCTTGCCAATTCAGTGAATGCACAAACACACATGTGAGTCCTGCTTTCTGGTGTGTGTGAAAAGCCCACCATGGAGGCGTTGTTCTTTGCACCCTGTCACTCCACTTTCTTCTCTATTCAATCGCAGGAAGTGGCACACAGAAGACAGAAACTCGTTCTTGCGCACACACATACACAAAACCCCAAAAAATGAATGGACTGCATGATTGCCCATTGCTACCAGGGATGACATCACCCCCTCCCATCTCGTAGCCTCCTCGGCCTGATTTTAAAAACAGAATGACAAGGGCTCCTATTTATGTAACAACCTGCTTTGAGCACACTCTCTATCTTTGTTATTCACTCAACATGTCTCTCTCTGTTTCGATTTATTTTTTACTAGCTGAGCTCTGCAGCCAAAAAGGACAGCTAAATGTTTTCGTCTATGCGAATGCGGGTGGGCGAACAGAAACACCTATCCTCTTCGGTGGCTTGGCTGGAGTGAGCTGTATAATGACGTGGCCCATAAGTGATTAGTCTGTAGAGCCACCTGAGTGTTTCTCACTACTGGATCTGTCATAGAAGCGGTTGTGATGCTTCTTTATAGTGATTAACCTCATCTGACCTTTAAACCCTGACAGTTTTTTGTAAAAAAACGGAACAGTTTTGTATTCTAATCAAATTCCTGATGAATAAAATCAAGTTTATCTTAATTTCACTGACAAATACGTCAGATAATGAGTTGTTGGTTTTACAAATTAATTTTGTTGCTTTAAATTATTACTTAATGACTTTAATAAAACAACTTTGTACACTGCTGTACAAAGCCCATTTTTCATTTCTATATCGGCGGTGTAGTTATTTCTCCAACAAACGTTTTAAACCCAACAGTGAGCTGTGCCCTCCGGGATAGTGACTCATCACATTTACACCTCGATTATTCCCACACACACTCTTTCCCAGCATAAATAAGTGCTTCAGCAAACACTGCTGCCACGACACCATTCGATACTCATATAATCCGTCCTCATTATCACAAACTCTTCCCAGTCCGCTCTTTCACAGGGCCAGTAATTTGTCCAGTTTAACATGAGTCTGTTGCGCTGGTCATGATGTGATGCGGGATATATGAAAGCTTTACCTGATGAGTCAAAAGTGAATCATAGGAAGCAGGTGTTTTATTTTAATCCTGTCAACTATGACACAAGCACAGCTATGACTCGCATTTACACACATAACCTTTAAATGATCACAGAGAGGTAACCCATGCTGATAAACAGCACTTGAAAAAAAGAGCTGATTTAACTGCAGAAGCCAACAAGTGCCCTTGTTTTTAAACAGAACCCGGTAAGTTCATTTTATCGAATCAGCGCGCTGTATTCAGGTCAGGTGACAAGGCTACATTCACTTAGAAAAGACATGCTAGCTGAAAGGAATTTAATTGATATTACTTGAAACGTGCAATAAAAGTGATTTCTAAAAAAAATAATAATAAATTAGTTAAATGAACACACACACACACACACACACACACACACACACTGTATTCCCTCAAACATCTATCTATGTGATTCTAAAATGAAATGCTCAACATGCACATATGCATACTTTGGTTGTAGATAAAGGGGTCAAACAGTTACCTTAACCGCCTTAAGAGAAGGTGATGATCGGACACAACTTTCAACTAAAAAAGTATGCATTTTGGTTGTTCATTTGCACCGCAACCATGTTTCGGGGGCCTGAATGTTTTGAAAGTTTCAAAGTTAAAAAACAATACCGTTAACAAATTTTTTCAAACCTATTGCATGTTGCGTTTACAAAGTAACATCGCCAACTACTGGCCTGTTATGCATAACACAGCATTTTAAGTTGTATTCGTTGATCTATGTGAATGGGAATTTTGTCAATGTATCCATTTTTAACACATCGCGGTCATGTAAATGCCCTTAACCGCACACTTCAGTTGCCCATCTGAAGCCCTGCGGAGAGACACACATTGGTGCAGCCGGATTGGCTGTAAAGATCTGAGATGAAAAGAACTCCACGAGTCGCTGCTGTGAGAATAGATGGTGTTAACACTGTGGTGTGTGTAAGAGCGGGAAGTTAATACAGATCAGTCAATAGAGTTCAGCGTGGTGTTAATATGGCTTAGCATGCTCTCTTGAGTTCATGCATGGGGCACGGAGAGTGATGGCTATAATGGCAGAAGGTCACACACATTCTATCTCTCTCTTCCTTTCTTTAATGAGAAACTGTTCTGAAGGGGACTGCTACCTATTAATAAATCAGAGCTGAAAACTGGTGCTACCGTCTGAGTTTTATTAAATCCACATGATGCAACAACGCTGCACCACACAGCAAATAATTAAATAAATTGGGTCATAATGTCTAGGGAAAACTTGTATTTTGCATTTTTTGTTATGCGATAGATTTATTTCTTATTCATTATACATCATTTTGTAAATGTAAAAATATTTCAAATTCATTTTTATTTCCTGGCTTTGAATCTTAGATAATCTCAGAGTTTTGGACTCACCTGTGTTGTTGTTTTAAATCTTTTTTAGAAGCAGTATTTGTGCGTAAATACATAAGCAAGTACTCGCCCACACACAGCTATACATAACGCAACACATTGCTAACATAATAACCAAAGTATGTTTTTCCCTCTCCCCTCTCCTGGCATTATGCTCAGTCGTTTTGGCAGCGCATCGGCCTAAAGCATGCTCTTGATGCGCGAGTTCTCCGGAATTCTTGGACATTTCGTAGGGAATTTCAGACATCTGGCTGTTCCTTTTGATCTATTTACAGGAAGTGGCTGAACTTTGGCCCACTTTTGCACGCGCAGTGTGACATAGCCACAGGAGAATGTTCCTTTCTGGGCAAAAACAGATAAACAACCTTATCAGAAGAGTGGGCCAAATTTAGAGCCAGAGTAAATAGCCTAGGAACACAGAGCGGAAAGACAGAAAAATAAGGCAGGGAAAATAAGAATAAGCAAGAGTTTCCAGGAACCATATTTGAAAGGACAAGTAGGTATATCCGCTCTTACATCTTTCTCTCTCTGTCTTTTCTGGCACTAACATTCAAACACGTACTCTGGATCTGAAGGCTTTAGTGATTGCGGCATAACATGAGAGGAAGTGATGCTAACCTGAGACAGGTTAAACACAAGCAGCCTTTTGTTACAGATCGCAATACCCTGCTTGTTTATTTTTAGTATACCACTTCAGTTGAACCTATGTATAGCAACACCTGACAAATAAGTGATTCTAAAAAGTGTATTTTGACAAAGGAGGAAGAGAATTATAGTGACCTGCGAATACAAATTCCCAGGACGTCCTGAACTAAATGACCTGTTCTGAGAAGCGCTCCGGAGAACCCCAGCCTGCGCTCATCTGGAATGGCCTTGCCAACAGAAACACCACTGCACAAATCAGTAATTTTACATTTCCTCACCGCAGTGTGTTGCTTATTACGCATGTCCGCTTTCTGATAACCTCTAAACCGCCATTACCTGCTCTACCACACAGCACACTCATTCTCATGAAGAGCGTTTATCAGACAGTTTTATTCTAAATGATTTCCGTATGAAGAAACATGGGATTAAAAGACTAGTTCACTCAAAAATGAAAACTGTAATTGACTTATCTCATGTTGTTCCAGATCTGTATGGATGTTAAGAACAATGTTCACACGGCTCTCTTCTGTACTGTTTCAATGAGTAGGTATATTTGTATTTGCATATGTTTTCGAGCTGTGAATCGATTTTGGTGATTAATCAGAAATAATTATGTTATGGCAATAAATCATAGTTAATCTCATTATATCTCTGAATGTTAGTGTGAGAAGTGAAGTCTACTCACAAAAAACATTAGCTTTAACACATTAATCTATGCAGTCCTAGAACATTTAAAATGTAATCAATGACATGCTGTGGTTTTGAATCAGGGCCGAGGGGGGATAATTGTAAATGTCCAACAGCAACACACGACCCTGAGCCTGTTGCGTTTGTAAAAAAAACCCTAAAGCTTGCAATGAGTTTAGTGGGGGGGTCATGTGAGAGGAGTAATGCCTCCATTGCATTATGATTGGATATTATTCGATATGATTGGCTATGAGTGGTTCTTGTGGAAAATCACACCTCTTGTGTTAGTCCATCATAGTATGACTTCAGGAGATGGATAGTGTCCAAAACATATAAATTCATTATAATATGTACTAACCAAATAATAATTATTTGATGAATTTTAATTGCTTTTTTTTTCAATTTTGGAACTTAACAGCATTCTTTATAAGAGGAGCAGGAACATTCTGCTAAACATCTCATTTGCTTTTTAATGAAAGGTCGTTTTAAATTCATGGCAACTTTTATTTGGGGGTAAATTAACCCTCTGCATACCATGCTAAGGGGCACAGCAGTGATGTGAGTTTTTGCGGGACTAAACCAGCAAGCTTCCAATTACCAATCCTAAGTCTTATCCACCACACCCTAGGAAGGTTGCTGAGGGGATACGAATAGCCACAAACTCAACACAGTGTGTAAAAATCATCATGTTTATATTTAAACCAACATGGTTTCTGAGAAATGACACATTCCTGTCCATGAGGGAATAGCTTCTTGGAAGTCTCATAGCCCTTTATATTACTGTACTGTATGGATAATTGAATAAGTATCATGAGTCTTAAGTGACTCACGTCTAGCCGTCGGCTACGGCTCACGTAACTCAGTGCTCCCCCCGCAATCCTTAGGGATGTCTGTTACACCCTCCCTCTAAGTTTACAGTGCACATTTGTTCTTCATTTCACTGCACTTGCGCTGAAGCGCACTTCCTCTGACTCACGCCGCAAACAAGCCTTAAATCAGATCATCTGTCAGAGGGTTCATCTCAGTGGCGATTAACAGCAAAGGGAAAAAAAACTCTGCCGCAGTTGCCTGCGTGTTGTTCACACAGTATTTGCTTTGATGGCTTGTCAGCGGCACAGGGTCAGCCTTCCAGCTAACCACAGGGGCGAGTCATAAAGCAGAGATCTCTTAACAGAGGGCCCAGGGCCAAGGCTGCTTCCCAAAACTGAAGTGCTGGAGAGAAAAAAAACATATTACAGTAAACGTGACTCTTATTCCCAGAAACCTAGCGTGACGTTAAAGTTCAGTGCACACAACAGAAAAGCTCTGCTGGGAGTTGCATTGTGTGAGGTGAGATGAACACTCAGTCAGGCTAATTATTGTGTGTGGGTAAAAAACCCAAACAAATCTATGTCTGCTTATATATTTAACAGCTAACAATACAAGCTTTCACACTTGGGTCATTTTTTAGAAGTTCAGAAGTAAAGTGAGTGAAGAAAGGTAAAGTTTGTCAAGACTTTTAATGATGGTTTGAGAAAGCCTGCTTTTTAATGAATTTTAAACACTTTTAAGTTTGAGGACGGATTGATAGATATGTACAGGATGAACATGGATAGATATTTAGATAATAGATTGATATGTTGATGGTGGATGGAGATGGATCTATAGAGGATGGATGGGTAAACGGATGGACATGTGGATAATGAATAGAAATATGGATGTAGTTGGATGGATATTTAGATGATGGATAGACAGGTGATTGACTGAATGGATAATAGACAGATAGGCAACATGATTATGTTATTTTTTTATTAATCAGGTTAGCACCTACCTTATGTTACATTACGGCCACCTGATAACATTCCATGCAAGGATGAAACTAAATCAGCCAAGGATACACACTATCATTTAAACACATTTAAACCAGAGCGACACTGTTTCCTTCTTGATAATTGTAACCTGTCTTTTAACTGTTAGACTGATGACATCTTGCATCAATGACTTATCATTATCATATATCAATCAATAACACCACAAAACAGGGGTCCGTTTCACCAAACAACGATGTAACTCGCTGATTAACCATCATAGTACGAAGCATTATTTTGGAAACAAGCTACACACGTACGTATCTCTGTCGTTTGAACCACATTAGTTCAACAACATGTGGTGGACGAGTAACGTATGCTACTTAACTCATTAGAGATCTCCAAGGTGCTGCTGTGTTGAACATGACACCTATTGACTAATTGACTATTTTTGTTCACCATCATTTTGCTTTATTTGATCTTTGAATCATCGCGGGTTCCCTCTTACGTCCTACTCCAGGGTTCCCTTAGCCATTTATGCACATGCGCACTTTTAGAATGGACGTGCAAAAATACATAATTAAAACGCAGTAACGCTAGTAACGATGGAACTTAAGACCATAGTTGTGACATTCTGTCTCTGTCCTGTTTCCCCCGTGTCTTTGAATATTTTGGTTTAGTCCTGTCTGTTTGGTTTTGCCCAATTCTGTTTGATCGTTTCACCTGTGTTTAACACCTGCCCTCACTTTTTGTCTTTTGATTTCTCTGTGTTTAAATACCGTTGTCTTTCATTTGTATTCAGGTCTCGATGATGTAATGTTATGTTGTGTAGTTCTGCCTTGTGTCTTCCCTTTGCTGCCTTGTCAGCCTTTCTTTTGGCTCTGGTTTTTTGAATAAATGTTTTGCTGCAAGCCTGTTGTGTCCTCCGCTCTTACTCAACTGAGCCTATTCGTTACAATAGTAGGCTAACATTACTTTGGGGTCAGTTTTTCAATCTCTCCCAGCAATAAATGAATAATAAAGGGTTGTTTAGTGATTATGAACAGTATGTGTCTGAACGCAGGATATTGATGGGCTGTGCTCTAGATAGAAGGTGAAAAAACATTTATTTAATTCAATACAATCCTGTCAGTCTGAGGCTACAGAGAGGGTATGTGTATGTCAAGTCGGAAACATTAATCTAGCTTTCAGGAGAAAACCCGGGCATCATGCCAGCTACGGACTGCAGTGTACTTCATTGTCCACTGTCACGTAATGCGCATGCTAAATCAACGCTTCCTTAATGTTATGTTTAGAGAGGGCTTCTGAGTCATTGTGGACCTTATCCAATGAGACATGAAACATGAGTAAGCTCATGACAAACATTGGCAATATTTTGGCATTATTCTTTAAAAGATTGAATTATGATTGTAATTCCTCCTCTGAAAGAGTACAAGATAATGTCATGGTTTTATAGGGCCATTAACAAACAAACCAAGCCCATTTTTGACCCAGCTACCTACTGACCTCCACAGAACAATGTACTTAACCCTTGTGCTGTGCTGATAATTTATCTCATTTGGTGTTTCCAGTCTAAAATTACCAGCAATAAAAAGCTTGAACTGTAATTTTTATATAAATATAATTTATATATATATAGTAATTCAGGCAAAAGGAATAAAAAAAAAATATATATATATATAAACACATTCCACAAAAAATCATACACATTTTCTCATACAAACAATGGGAAACTTCAGATGCACTGTTGATGCATTTTTCCTTTATATACACTGTAATCCAGTTTTTTCAGGAGGATTACTTGACATACAAAGCCAAAGCCCGGAGGCATACCATACCAGAAACACATAAACCACACACACACTCTCCTTTGTTTGCTCTGCCTCACCATTGGCCACTAAAGCAGTGATGTAATCATGTCTTGTCATTTTCTCACAGCTCAAGAAGGAAAAGCCAATTACTTTAAGTTCCTCCAAAGTTATTGCGCATCAAAAAACATGTTTTCTCCAGTCTACCCGGGGGCATGAGTTGTCTGCATAGCGAAGCGCACACACATTCACCGCTGTTTGCCCAGGAGCACATGGGAGAGGAGGCGTGAAACATTGGCATGTACGTCAGAGTTACAGCTTGATCTTGCGTTGACATTTTATTTTCTCTCTCTATTTTACAGCTTAATTCACCTGCATGTTAGACCTGGCTCGCTCTTAAATTTCCATTGCTTCCGCTGTCACACACAAAAGCATACAGCCGGAGCAGGTATTCTCTCTACGTCAATGCACTGAGACGTGGCACTGCACAGGAATGGCTAACAGCTGCCCAGATTGAGTTACCTTTCTTTTGACGTACTTTCAGCTCTCAGTTTCTGTCCATCTCTCTCGCGTTTTCTCCCACACACATACACACAATTTCTGTCTTATTTATCCAAAACACAATATTTCCGGAATCTACTACTGTAAGCGGCCTAGCAAAACAGGGCACAACTCAAGAAATTTTGCCAAAAATCCAAGAATATGCATAACGCAATCCCAGATTTGACATAGTTACACCATCCCAAAAAAGAAATCCAAGATGGTGGGAAGTGTAAAACGCACCTTATTTAATACTGAAAAGTATCAAAATCAGTGTTAAATGAATTGTGTACCTGTATTTTTATATGCCATTCGCTTAGCAACATGCTAACATCAAACTCTTGGAATTTTACCTTTCGTGATTCACATTTAGCGCTATTTTGAGTTGATGCTCATGTAAATCATTCAAATGATTTCAATTACGGTTCTACCTTTGAAATCGTATGCGTATGTAGCTCACCAGGTTTTGGGATGGAGATAATCTTGGAGTTATTTCTCTCACAATCTCACAAACAAACACACATCGCAGTTTCCAACACCAATACCTCTCATTTTAGGATTACAACTTACCTTAACTTGGATAACACGCTCTAGGCAGTGCTCGTTCCCCCCGACAGCCTCTTTCACTGCATTTAAGAACATACAGGCCAAAGCTCTAAAGCTCCCACCGCCCTGTGATCCAGAAAGCACCTGCTTGAGGACCACCAATACAGTCACACTGGAAAAGAGGGAAAGAAAAATCACATAAAGATTGTGCTCTATAACAGAGGGTGTGTCCCTGTAGGCCCTCCCAATCACACACACAAATACATTTTAAAAAAATGAAAAAGGAAGCACACACCCCTTGAGAAAGAAAATCAGAAACCTGGCGCTCCTATAAAGGAAGAGAAACTCTAGCTCTTATCCTCTTGCTGGCACTGGTGCCGGTTTCTTCAAAACACAAGCCCCCCTAAGCGCACACAACCGTGTAAAATCCAACAGTTCACAGTGTCAACATTACTATGAGACTTGTAGCCAAGATTCGGGCTGGCGTTTGGGTGGTAATGGTGAGATTTGGGCTCTACAGGTGGGCGAGTGCAGCTCACACTTTTCCCCAATGGTCCCATTAGCTATGACAAGATCTATATATAGACGCCAACAGAAAAGATGTCAATCTGTCATCATTTACCTCACATTGTTATAAGCCTATTGGACAGTCTCTCTTTAGTGAAAAACAAAAGGTATTTTAAAAGGGCCTTAATGACTCTGGTCCTTACTGACAAAAAGCCCTAAAATATTTAACTTATGTTTGTGTGAACGACATTAAATCGGATATGTCACCTGTTAATTAGGGCCCGAGCCACTAAGCAGAGGGCCCTATTGTTTTTCTAAGGATTTTATTTTTAGTTTGACTATTCAGGCCTTTTGGGGACCTTAACATGTTCAACAATTGGCACACACATTGTAATCTTCTATCATCAGGACACCGCAGATGCAGAAACCTAGGCATGACACAGGGGCTCCACGGCGCCCCCTGAAACGCAGACGGAAAACAAGATGTATAGCTCACACATACCTGCATGTATTCAAATGAAACTTGGTACACATATAGATCTCATTGAGACGAACAACATTCCGCACAGACAGTCAGTGCTCCGCACAACAGGAAGTCCACTATTCAGGGCTGTTTAAAAAGTGCATGCTCTGGAATTTGAAACCTCCTCGGAGGTTTTCCAAATGTTTGCCTCGAAACTCATTGAAACTGATGTCAAGACAATGAGGATGCTAAATTGCGAAGGGGTTTTTGATATCTCGAATGCTTTGCCCATGGCGCAACGATAAAGTTATGGCAAGAAATTTGAAAAAGGAGGTGTCTAAAAACAGCCAAATACATTATTTGTATTTTAATCAAACTTAATGGATTTGTTCATTGCATTATGCTGATCACATAAATGTGACTATTAGGAGTCAAAGTTATAGCGCCACCAACTGGCAGGGAGAAGTATGTCATTTTCAAAATGTTTTGAATTCAGCATCTTATTTTTACTTAATTTGCTTAAAAGTAAATCAGAATACTGACAAAGCACGGCCGATGTAAAACTATTGAGGGGAAATTGATAGCTAAAATATTGTTGCCATGGCAATGTGTCAAACTTTAAAATTTAGAGAACATAGGTAAAACTGCATGAAAGTCAACACACATATCATTATTTGTTATAGATAGACACTGGCAAAAGTTCATAAAAGGGCAGGGAGGATGCACTTTATAATGTAATTTTTTGTCAAAAGTGGGGGGTTTTGTTTTAGCTACAGACACCAAACAGGGTACATAAATTGTTTAAAAAAAAGGCAAACAACTTTCAAATTTATAGTCATCAGCTTCCAACAGGAAGCTGGATATTTTTATTTTATTGTTGATTTTATTGGGAAAATAAAAGAGAGAGATAGATAAAGAGACTATAAACATATTTAATCACTAAAAAAAGTATATTACAATAGAATATTATTATAATAAATAGTAATATTATTTTACAAAAATTAGAATTTTTTCCGTATTTTTGATTAAATAAATGCAGCCTTTATTATCAAAAGCAACTTTTTTTAAAACAGTCTTTTTTTAGCAAAATAACCATAACACATAACAACAATTTGTTAATGACTTAGCAAGTCTTCTGAGCTATACAAGAGCAATAATATCCCTCAGTCTTCTGGATTCCCCTAATAAACACACACAAATACATATTCCTCACCAGCCTCTTTACTCATTCTCATTCAGCTTTGAATGCTAAGAAACATGGCAGCGTTTAAATGTCGACCCGGTCACACACTCCACTTACACTCAAACACTGAGTAACTGTAATAGTGGCACCCAAGCCTGTTACCGTGGAGACCGGGGAGGATAGTCTGCTTCACTCCTGAATCCTTTGCGGCCCTCTTTGTTCCAACTGAGCATGACACATCCGTCTCCTTTCAACTCATTTTAAATACTCGTACATATCGTAGAATGGAAAAACCACTGACCCGCAGCCTTTTTCGGCCCCATCTTGCAACATTAAAACTATCATTGATTAAACTCAGGCCTGACCTAGAATATTTCAGTGGCGGTGACATCACCTGTGGACGTCAGCTCGACTCTCATTAGAGCCTGTGGTGATAAAGGCGCCTAGTAGTGCTGAAATATGAGTTAACGTGGCGCTAATGAGCGTGAACTTTTCAAACACTCCTACCATGAATCAGCACAGCAGACAGAATAAGGCCTTCAAGAATGCAAACACACACAAAATTACTGTATGCAAATATGCGCTCTTTCAACAAACATATGTGCACAGCATATGACCTTCTGGCGACAGATTATGGAGCAACCATAAAGTGCGGTACCAGCCAAAACTTTGTACACACCTGACTGAATTTGCTCCTGTCAGTATTAAATTCCTTTTGTTCATACAAAGTGAGTTACACTTTATTTCTGAATATCTTATTTTGTGCCTCACAGAAGAACGGACATCATACAGATTGGAACATCATAATGACAGAATGCTTCATAGATTTGATGACTTCACTATAATTTTAAATTGTAGAAATCATAAGAATAGGCAGGTGTGTCCAAACTATTGAGTGATAGTTTGTACGTGGGTGGTGATAAAGAAGGTAATAAATCTGATAAAGGTTTACAGGTGGGCAGGTGGACGTAATGGGTCAAGGTGCGTCTAGGCCACACCTACAGCTGCATTCAGCTACGGTCGTTCAATAAACCAAAGCGTGGGCAGATGCCACAAGACAAACCAGCACAATGAATAAAATGCAACTTGTGTGCATGACAAAAAGAGAAAGAAACATCACAAAAACCTGATTCGACAGTCTTAGAGAAACCATCCCAAGCAGGAAACTGTATTTAAATACTTGACATTGTTCGAACTGTATTACAAGAATGTAACATTTCTGAAAGCAGACTTAAAACTACACTATGGGAAAGTATGTTTAAATTTTTTAAAGTAGACGTTAAGGTTAGATAAATTACGCTCATAATAAAATAAGGTTCAAATTTGAAGAACATCACCTTAACATTCTTGTTTCAGTTTCTATTCCTAGCTCGACTAATACAAACAACATTTAGATCATAAGTTAGGATTCTAGTACAAGACTTGTACTGAAAAGATAATCATGTAGTTAAACACCAACACCATCTACTTACTCGAATGCCAGTACACCTGTACGTAGAAGTCCGAGAAACACACCACACACAAGCACACTCACCATATCTCAGTAAAAGCCTCAACACCACAGATTAATGATTTACTGATTTAAAAAGGAACACTCACAGTCACGCAGACATCTCCTGACTTCGTTTACCATCCAACAGCAACTGAGAGAATCCAATAAGTTCCTGCGAAGGAACCTTGCTGCTCTACTTTCCACAACAGAGTGATCCCGAGCAGCCTCTCCTGTTACTTTCACTCACTGCGTCTGTGTGTGTGTGCGTGTTTTGCACAGTCATATACGACACATCCAGTCAAGCAATTCCTGCCAAGTGAGTCCGCAGGCAAGCCAATCTCACTTTCTCTCTCTTCCTCCTCCCTCGCCTCTCCTCTCTCTGCCTCCTAAATGCTTCATGTGTCATCCATCAGGCACTAATTTATTCATAGCCATATTGTGCTATTTTGGCCACACGGGTGTGCTGTTTTGCGAGGTTCACTCGAAAACAAGTGGTTGGTTACGCAGGGACGTTGTTTTGAGGTTGAGGACACATCGCTTTGAGGTTGCTGAGGGGAAAAGGGAGGGCCGATGGAAATGGATGAGCTCAATCAAAAACAACTTGTCACCGCAACAGATGTTTTGAAGAAAAATGTCTCTTTTTTTTTTTTGCCACACTCGCAGCTTGTAATCATCTGGAATTTTTTGCCCAAACTAGTCGTAGAATAAACACTGCTGCTCAGTAAAATCTAATGAGCAGAATCAGAAGGTACCTTTGCGAAATCCAAGACGCTGAAAATTCGTAGCAGGAATGCTCATAACCTGCGTCAAGCACAATTCTCATAACACACAACCTAACCTAGATAAGTAATTTAACCACATTAAAAGTGAAACTTGTGATTGTGCAGCCAATCAGAACATGTCAGATACACTTATGTGGAGCAGAATTTTGAACCAATTATGTTTATAGTGGGCGGGGCTACATAATTAGAACCCAAATGATCGATAGAACATCCTGTTGCTCGGGCCTTCTTGCATTTGTGGCTAGCTTTGTTATGTAACAGCGTAACATTTATTCAGACCACAAGTATCAAGCGAAAACTAGCATTGCAAAATAAAGCATGCTTCGTTAGCTAACTAAAAATGAAAGGCACAAGATTGAAAAGAGTGAAAATGAAAGTTTAATAACTGAAAGGACAGGCAGTCCATCTCTCTCGGTTTCCTTCTAACTCTTTTGGTACTCAAGGGGAATTCCACAAGTGCACATGCTCACTGCTGCCACAGAATGGATCCAGTAACAGGAAAGTGGTCACTGTTGCAGGTGCCGCTTCCACTCACAGCATAGGAATCCGGTGGCAGACCTTACACAAGGGCAGACGGAGTCAACAGTGGCGCCGCACTGCGACGAGATCACAGGCTTGGACGCTCGACTCATACTACGGTCATTTCCCTCAACTCGCAGGAATGTGCGGGGAAAGAATGTGTACGTGTGTGATGTACACTCCTCTACTCTTGCTCCACTGACCCTTCATCCAGTCCTGCATCTCATCCTTAGTCACGAGTGACTGAGTCGCTTGATCCTTCACTTTCACTCACCCTAATTTGTCAATCACTACCCACAACCCTCTAGCAACTCTCTCTGTAGGAATCTGCCCAAATGGGCCACTTCCTCCTTGTCCTCCTGCTGCTTAGCCAACCCTCATCCTTTGACATGCTGTTATCTCAGACCATCTAACATCACAACAAGACCTCCCACGGGACTCCCATTAGTTTTACTGTAATTATCACTCCTGTCTGGGGATAAAAGGACATTTCCTCCTTATGCACCGTTTAGAGTGAAATTAGATATTAAAGATATGATTACAGATTAGTTTTTTTGCATTAAAAAATGTCCTTTTTTATAAGATAAATAGATAGATAGAAAGATATATAGACAGATAGATAGACGGACGGATGGATGGATGATTGGCTAACAGTTTAACAGTGTATGTTAAAACGCAATAATAATCAGTATGCATCAAATGATCTGTAAAAAGAGAAAGCAATAGTAATCAAGTAATGAAAGAAGTTACTCACACTGTGTGGTGAGACATCAGATCCAGTATAATCAGAACAGCATTGTCTTTTAACTTCATCTTTCTGAAAATCCTGCATCAAATTGTTTCTTGTTGGTAAACGAATTGGCGGTAAAATGAAGTGAACAAAAAAAAGTCTAACTGATGTGGTCTGGAACTTCATTAAAAATGAAGTTTATCAAATAAAGTTCATCATTTGGTTTCTGTATAGTCCCGCGTTTATCTACTATATGCAAGAATTGGTGGGTGGAGCAAAACAGGCAGCAATGTAGAATTGGTGGGTGGGGCTAAAAAATCTTTATTATTATTTTTTTTTATTTTTTTTTTTTCAAAATGTACTGCCCACAAAGTTTGGGCGCCTTTGTTGTGGCAGATAGCTATCAGTGTGAACGCCCTAATAGCACACCATTCCCCTGTAATCGATTCTGATTGGTTGAGAGGGTAACATGTTATTTTGAAAGGCTTATCTCGGCATTAGCAACTACAAACCAACAAAAGTCTGTTTTGAGATCCATCCGGCTCCATCCTTTCTTCACACTTTGCTCTTCTTACCAAAAACTATCAACGATGAAACTTTTCTATCACCACTTAGCCATCAACTGCTGCTGATCAGTAGTAAAGGTGTGTTATGAGACAGTGCCAGAATGCCATTATGACCAGGTTTCACAACGCGTACCATCACGCAAACGCTCGCCCACACATGCGCAAACACACACACACACTTGACGTTTTCCACACCAGGTAAACAAGCGAGCCAATGCACACACAGAGCATTTAATATTCCTGTTGGCAGAAGAAGTTTTTGGATCAGCAGACTACATAGTGACCCCTAAAGTCAGTTTGCCAAGACTAGTATCACTACACTGCATAAGTGTCTTGGCATCTGCCCAGACACACTCTTCTTATCCAACTAACCTTGACTACTACACAGCATAACTTTGATACACACACGCGAATCTCCACAACAACCTTCTTCACAGCGCAAAAACTCTCTCATCTGAAAGTCAATATTTATATATTTTCCTGTGCTAAAGATCAAGAGCATCCATTATCCAGCAAATTATGTAACTTAGTCAGATAACAGACCTTCAGGCTCTTCATTTGTTGAATAATTGAGGCCCCGAGATGTTTATTCATCTGTAACCATAGAGATACAGACATACAATTATACAAGTATGAGATATATTTCTGAGTCATACTTCCTAATATTTTGGCTTCGGCAGAACAGACAAGACCAAGCGAGCTTCAATTACCAAAGAAGCAGTAGTCAAACACCTGTCCATCACATTTTTAACAGTGCTCTCCCATCCAAAACAGTTATGTTAGAATGCTATAAGTGCTTGCTAGAGATTGATTACTTTCCCAAGTCAAAAAATAAAATGATATTCTGATATAGCTGTATTATTTTACATAATGTGGAAATTGTTAGCTGCTATTCACATCCATAACACAAACTATTTAATACTTGGCTTTTGTAAACCTTAACTGTGTGAAAAAATAGCTGTGCTTGTCTTAGCAAGCACCAATGCAATTACGTTTTTGTGCAAAAACATTCAAACATGCAAATATAACCCCCTATTTGAGGGTTACAAGACAGCCGCCTCTGTCTAAGGGGTGTAATTTTAACACTCAACTGACGTTTATAAGCATCCGTGGCTGTATAATCAGAGAGAATATTGGAATGTCAGTCATACTTTCACATGCAACAGCACACCTTACAGGTCCTCTAGCATCAACATTATTAAAAATAACACACATACCTTGCAGAGACATATTCATGCACTTGACATAATCTTTAGTGCTCTTCTCCTATGAGGTCAAGTCTTTCCATAGCGCTCTGACTCCCATTAAAACTGATGAGTCAGGCTCTCATCACCACAGTGATCTGTCACCATTTAGGGGCGTTAACATAATGGCCATCTCACTGTGCACTGTCATCTTTCATTATGGCTTGCTCGGAAGTCAAGACATTACTTTTTGAGGACGCCAAGTCAATACTAGACCCGAGGATATGACTAAATATGGATTGACTGAAGAGAACAGAATTCATCACTTTAAAAGTGAAACTCATAATAACGTCACAGCACTAATGAAGTAAATGCATTAGGTGAGATTTATAAAGAGGAATGTAGATTTATTATAAACGGGCAGACTTGCTTGTCCACACTTTTTTAATATCTTGCCTATGGAGGAAACGGGAAACGAATCAAATCGGATTTGAAATTGACTATTAGGTGAAAAGGCGCAGTGGGTTTATATGTAATGTTTAATATATTAATAAAGCTTGTTTTTTCTTTTAAAATTTGTGTGTGTGCTTACCAAGGCTAAGAAATCTTGGTCATATAATAGGGGTCATATAATGCTATTTTAAAGATCATAATTAAATTTCATTTCAGATTTTAAATAGAATCACAACAAAATAATTCATTTGAAATAGAATCTTTTCAGCATTCAAGACCGGACAGATCCAAAAGCTGTATTGACAGTTGAAGCCTGTGTCTACATGCCACTGTAGGCGGTAGATGACTTTCACGGAATGATTGGTTTCTTGAAAGAAGCGGTACAGTACAAACCTCTATTCAGTGAGCTGAACGCAGGACTTTCTCTTGATGTGTGGTAGCTCTGAAAGGCCAGAGTAATTCATGAGAAGAGCCATGCAACATTAGTACTTCAGAACATATATTCCTGACAAGCCAGTAAAACCCAGTGAGACCAAACTTACATTAAGCGATTTCAGATATACACTGTGTCTTTGCTGCTGGACAACCCACACCAGCAGTTAAATGGATAGTTCACCCCAAAAATTAATTGTATTCAAAATTACTCACCCTCATGTCAGTCCAAACTCGTAAGACATTTGGAACACAATTTACCGTACACATATACAGTATGCTGTTTATGCTTTAAACTCAAGAGTAAACAACATGTCCACGTTCATATGTTGCATATGTTGTTTAAGTATGGGATACTCTCCAAAATGGCACTGTAAGGCGACGCAGAGAAGAGTAATTGTTGAATAAAGTCATTATTTTTGTTGTCTTTGGGCATAAAATGGATCATATTAACCCTCTGATGCATGAATTATGAAAGCCTTGGTCAGGATTTTTTTCTTAAGTGCTTTTATTCTTCTCAGGACAT
>JAUCMT010000088.1:2994455-3030578 GCA_032357475.1 Enteromius thamalakanensis
CTCGCCTACTGAATTTCGAATGCTATGAATTCGGACATACTACTCGCCTCGCATGCTGTTTTTCGCCTACTATATAGCAGGGAAGTAAGCGATTTCGGACGCAGCGTTTGTCTTTATTTGATCAATAATACAATAAATCGATTAGTATTGTGAATTTTATTAAATTTTTTTAATGAACAGTTTTCTATTTAAATTTATTTGAACATTTATTCCTGTGGTGCAATGCCTAATTCTCAGCATTCATTACTCCAGCCTTAAGTGTCACATGATCCTCACTGTTAATATGCTGCTTTGCTGCTCAAAAAACATTTATTGTTTTTATTATCAATGTTAAAAACACATAATATTTGTTGAAACCATGCACACAGATATGCATCATTAATCTTGCTTTTCTGTTGCAGAACCAGCCTCTGAAGTCCCTGCGGAAGCTCCTACACCTCTCCTCTCCTGCTACATCTAATCAGCCCCCTCCTCCAGATCGTTCGGCAGATTTGCGCTTCCAGCCTCTCCCTAACCCCCCTTCCAAAGGAAACCTGAACGAGGCCAGAGGGCTCCCGCCGGGCAGCGTCACACCCAATACCAAGAGCCGCAAGCCCCACAACTACCCTCTGCCAGGGCAGATGGAGTCCAGCTGGCACGTTTCCGCACTGACTCGGGCAGAGGGCGCACTGTACCCAGACCAAATGGCAAACAAAGGTGGGCAGAACGGTATCGGCTTTACCAGAGCCGCCCGCGCAAGAATGCCGAACCTCAATGATCTGAAAGAAACGGCTCTTTAGAGGAGGAAAGCCCACTAGTGGCCACTAGTGTACTCAGTTTCTCCTTTTCCTTCCTGGCTACCTATGGAATGCTATTGTTCATACAGTGGTACACAATGCCACTTCTGGCCAGAAGGTGGCAATAGTTATGTCTCAGATTTGTTTTTTAAAGCATCCACATTTGATAGAATTTGTATTCTTGTTCATTACATCTGGGTTCAGTTTTCTGTTGAATATATCTTATTGACGATGATATGAATCTATGTATTTGTATATGGAAACTTAGGGATTGGGGACAACGACGACGACAACAAAAAAATCTGTGGAATTGTAAGAGCTTTAGTTTATACACAAGAGAATGTATAAATATTTAATGTGTAATAATTCTATATTTCATGGAGATAATTTAATGAATTATTGGTGTGTTAATAGTTACCATGTACAGAGTGCATTTCATGGTTGTAACAAAAGTACTTATTGTTTCTGAATTATTTTCCTCTCTTTACCGAACATTGTTTTCTGATATGAATTCTCAGTGCAGACTAGGTCTATATTCCACACTGTCTCATACTGCAGGTTACTGAATCATCACTATTTAAAACATATGACAGCATATCAGCAACTACTGATGATCCTAACTAGGTTCTGTGTTACTTTTCATGCGAGACCATTAAATCCACGTCCCATGATGGCTATTTGTCTCACTTTACCCGTAGCTTGTGTCTTAGTGTTACTTCACATCCCATGAGCTTGGAATTCAAAAGTTCTCACATTGGGATCAGGTAGTGCGGGTTTTTAGCAGGAGTACATTAGAGCCCAGATCCCCAAAGAGCTGGATTTCCAGTGAGTAATGAATTTGAGCCAAGGCCCCCGGGGTCTCACCGCATCGCCCTCTGCGATCTAAACCCCACCAGCTGGTGAATGAGTGTGACTTTGCCTGTGGCACAAGCGATGGTTTACAAGGTTGTGTGAGTTAAGTGTATATCTCCATCCCGACGTGACTAGGTTGCACGTGCGCATGATTCTTTTAACAAACTGAATAACTGGCGGGCTTATTTTAATCAGTTTAACGGCATGTTTTTGAAGAGATAGAAGCATTGCCTCGGGACCTGGTAAAAGGGATTCAAAGATATAATGCAGTTACTGATCCGTCAGGTGGGAGACGCAGCCAGAATTTTTTGAATGCAGCACATTTTCATTAAGGCTGTTAGTGTTTGCTTTAGACTTCACTACATTCTATTGTACTAATATAGATTGAAATGAGATGGGTATAAAATATGCAAAATAGCTATATTAAGGATTCCAGGCATTTGAATACCAATGCAAACAGAGCAATATATCATGACTTTGAGGTCAATTCATCATCTTTCATATTTGAGTATATATATGAGTTGCTACGGAGTATTAACTCCCTCCTAACCCCCCAAAAAGATAGTGACGGAGCATTTTCATTTTGATAACTTTAGTGAAATGTTTTATCTAGTGAAATTTTTTATCAATGGTGCACTTTAAACAGACATTTCACAGGTGTTTGTGTTGATTAAAACAGAACTTTGTATCTATCTAATCTTCTACCTTACCTACCTACAGTATTTGGGCTCTGACTCACAGGACTGGATTTGAAACGTTTTTGCTGAAGTTACACACATTTACATCAAATCATGTTTTTGTTTATCCTCATTTCTATTGTTGATTCTTCTGTCTAAGCGCTATTTCAATGCGTAATCAAGTAAATTTTCAGTAATATCTTGAACTATTTATATTCCATAAATCTTATTTTAAATATCTGTCATGTGTTAAACGTTTTCTTGGTTATACAGCCATGCAATAACAAAATGTTGATTTTTTTTTTTTGGGCGAAGAGTAGAGAGTCTCTTTCTGGAACCTCTTGTTTTGTTGTTTTTTGCATATTTCAGGTTAGTGAGATGAAACACAGTCTGCCTGTTTGAAAGGCAGAGTATTACAATGTGATTCCATCACTCCTGGACTAACACCTTGTCCATAAACGCTCCGACATCCTTTAATCTGCAGTACGTTGGCACAGTCTGTCTCTGCAGTGCCAGGTAATCCTCCCATCAGCCAGCTGTTAGGACCGCCAAGATAAATAGATTGGCTATCGCCAGCTGTGCTGAGGTCGTCTATGAGTGGTAGTCTACGACCAGCCTTGTTAACCTGCTACAAAACCTGCAGTATGAAGAATGTCTCTGATTCTGGTTTACTAAGCCCCATTCTTTTATTATAATGTTATAATTAGTTTTTTTCTGATGTGGGTTTATGCTAACAAAAGATCGGGGAAAATTCTACCAGTTCCCTATCACAAAGTATTTCAAAAGCTAGTTTTATTCACTAAAATACAAACATGACCGCCGAAGGGCTGCGACTACCAACATTTCTGTCAGAATGAAGCCTGATAGTCGTGAATAGACAACACTGTTTAAAGTTTGGGGTCCGATTTTTGTTTTTGAAGATAAAAACGAATATTTTATTTGGAAAGGATGCAATAAAAGCATCAGAAGTGACTGTAAATATATTAATTTTGCAATGTTAGAATTATAAATAAAATTGTAAGTATCCTGAAAAAAAACAAGTTTTCACATGGGTAAAAAAAAAAAGCACCAAATCGGTATATTAAAAATATTTGAAAAGATTGAAGTAATGACTATTGGAAATTTAGCTTTATTATCACCTGATCAAATTGCATTTTAAAATGTACAGAAAACAGTTGAACCTGTAATAATGTTTCACAATATTACTATTTTTACTAGGGGAATTTTTAGGACCACTACCTTTAAAAACCTTACGAGCTCCAAACTTCTAAACAGTAATATAGCTGAATTTATTGTCTGTGTATATTCTATAACAACACAGGATGCCATTTGGATTTTGCTTTAAAATAACTGACAAATTGTGTCCCACTTCTGTTCACCGTGCATATGGACTGAATGAGCGGCCTTAAATGTATGTTGAAGGATATTTTGAAGGTGATTTAGAGTGCTTCTTGGTTCACTGCCATATTAAAGTATACCTGCAGGTACTGACAACTCATCTGTCATGGTTTAATAGCCATAGACTGCTCGTCTTATATTGGCTCGTAGCATCTATCATCCAAAGAGGATGCCAGTTAGCTTTCAAGTGTCTGAGCTGTTGAATGCAGGGATATAAACATTCAGGTTCATCCCCAGAAGTGCACAGAATAGATGAAATATATTGGACACCTTCACTGATTCTCATATTTGTTTATTTTCGGTCATGTGGCAACGACTAGAAGCAGTGTCCTCTTCGAATGTGATTTTTTAGTGTTTTTCTGTTTACCATTGCACAACTCTATATGCGTTTTTTTTATTTCTATATGCGTACGAATGTAAATCTTTAGCTCAAATAAGGCCCAGTGGTCAGCTGCATCTTTCATGGTTCTCAAAAAACAGGTCTCTCTTTTCATAATGTTTATTCCAACTTTTAAGTATTGAAATTGCTGCCGCAAAGCAGTTGACGTGCCAACTAAAGCCATTGTGAAGTCATGCAAGGCCAAAGGTTTACAAACTATCAGGAACAAGAGTTCAGATGAGCATCTGTCCTACGAGTTCACAGACATATCTGCCGTTCTCTTTTTATTTTAGCGGACTGACTTATGACTCTGGCGTAGAATGTACTTACAAAGACGTGTTTTTCTTTTGTTTAAATGTTAAGACTGTTCCTATTAGATGTAGAACTGTTTGAATCCTGTTTGCTGAATTGAGAGCATGATCCATCCTTAAATTGTGTCCTTACCCCTTCTGCTTGACAGGATTGTTGTCAAAAATCCAACCGATTAGGATGTGACTTCCATTTAGACAACAGCCATCATTTTGATTACATCTTTAAGGTCCACACAGAATCTTCACATCCCTTATCGCTTGCATGTCCTTTTGTGACACATTTTGGCTTTTGTTTTTGCTTTGAATTACCATTAAGAGTCTAGTATTCATATATTAATTTACAACACTCTTTCACTATTTCGGTCTCATAATCAGCACAGATAAAAGTGCAGATTCCGTCTGGGCCTTCATCTATCCAATTAATTCTGTCTGTAAACTAAAAGTTATTTGTTTCTAACAATGCACAACATCTATCTCAAACGTTATCAGCACCACTCACTCAGCACTTTGTCTATGTCTTTTGTGAAGACTATTTGTCTGTGTGTTTTCTTTAGGGTACCAGTGGGAAACGGCGCCCTAACCTTTAATTTAAGTCCAGGCATGTCTGACTCCAACAGCATTTATGATGTATATTCTGCTGTAATTAATAACAATTAAAACAATGTCTACCCAACTATGTTCCAGCATGCATCATTTCATTGCAAACACCTGCCAGCATAAAAAAACCCGTGTCCTAAAGATCATTAATAAAATAAAACAACGCAGACCTGCACAAAACAAAAGAATCATTAATCACAAGCCAAATTAGCAGAAACTACAGAAGAAAAATTAAACTGAAAAGAAAAAAATGGACAAAGAAGCGTGTTTCTCCATCAAACGGCATATTGTATGTAGTGATTTGCATCAACAGATTGTTGGGGAAGTTGAATTGAGTTAATTGCATGCACTGAACCATTAACTGGGTCACAGAAGGTGACCATCCGGCTTTATAATCTGGAATCATTTGGCAATTTCTCTCTTTTTTTTTTAACAGACAAGGGTCGGACTGCGATGTGAACAATTTCAAACTAGCTTTCAGCAGCAAAGGGAGGAGCTTTGAGATGAAGGGCATTAGATAAGGCCATTAGTGCTCTGTGGATTACAGTAATCTAGCCCATTTAATATCAGCGCGGTGGTCCGCCACTCGAAAAATAAACCATCATGGAGTACAGACTGCAGAACATGTTACTGTTAGCCATCTTGCTGGTGTCTCAAGGTATGTGTCATTTTCACTAAAGTAGCAGAAACTTTACATTTTGGTACAATTTTAAAATGTAATCAGATTTATTTTTTATTGAAGACAAAGAAGGAATGTTAACTTTAAATTAAGGTGATAATGAATATTATATTCCAATTTCATGCTCTTTTACTCTTTCACATTTTGTCCAGGTTTTATTAGGCTGCAAGCGCAAGAGGTAATTAAATGCGTTTGATATTGATGTCAGATACAATGACAAGTCAAATATTGATGACAGTGTTCATATGTGCTTAGGATGGCGAGGGCAATGACACATGGGCTGGCAAAACCTGCCAGTGTGACTGTGATGCCAATAACAAGTTGCTTTCCAAAGGTCCTTCATCAAGTAGGGGACAAGAGATGGACTGCATGCCAGGTAAGAATAGGCTATAATATGGATTCAAACAATTGCAGTGGCGTTTCTTTTCTAAAAGCACGAATCGTAACCTGAATGTGATGGTTTGTAGGCTTTCTCATAGTTTTAGACGAACTCCACTTTGCTACTACAAAGTATTTTGGTATTTTCTGGCTTTATTGTGAATCAAATATTACTCAAATGCTCGTTTTGTCAGGGGAGTGAAATTAACTTTGACTCTTTGAGAACTGAGATGGATGGTTTAGTTAGCTCTAGTTGGTGCCCTTTGGAAACAGAAGGCAGGACATGTGTGAATGAGCTGGCTCCCGGACAAGCCCTCTCCTGCAGAGGCGTAGAAAGTCATTAATCATTTGGTTGCAGCTTCACCTGGGTCATGTGCGCCATCACTGCATCCCATTGGCACACCACCACAGGGCAGACATGCTCTATTAACACAGAGCTGCTTGCTTTCTCAGTCCTCGGAGACCGACGTGTTAGAATCAAATGAAAGGGAGGAATGTTGAGGGGTAAAAATAAAGATGGAGCAAGAATCAGAGATGGACCGGATGCTTGTTCATAATCCCATTATGTTGACAGTTCCCGAGATTACCAAGACTAGAATAGGACCTGCCAATCAAACCATTCAACCAAATAGAAAAGATAATTTCAGATCTATATGACTTACTTTCCAAGCATTTTGGTAACTAAAGAGTTGACTTTTTTAACCATGGAAGTTAATGAGAACCAAAATTGTTTGGTTACAATATTTTTTTAAAAGTCTTTTGTGTTCCACAGAGGAAAGAAAGTCATGGAAGTTTGGAACAACAGAATGATTTCCCATTATTTGTTGATTTTCCAGAGATTTTTTAAAGAGAATTCATGATTTTGATTTAAATGATTCCATTTTTTTTATCTCAACCGGAAGTTGGCTTGTCAAAAAGAACATCCTAAATCCTGAAGAAGAGGGACTGTTATGCAAAAACACTGATGTAGGCTGGAGCTTAAGTGTGGAACGTGACCATCTGTCAACCTAAAGTCCTAATGGATGCTGATCTTTCACTATGGGGAACTAAAGCTTTTGGGATTGTGAAGTCACGGGCAGAAGAGTGGAAGCACGGAATTACAGAGCCGCCAGATTAACGCTTTGTCCATTTCTCTTAAATACAACACGACAAAGAAATCTCTCTGACTGCGTGACTAATGTTTCATTAAGCCCCATGTCAGAAATCCTGCAGGCTTTTGTGGAATAGGCTTGTTCATAGATTTCTTATTTAGAACTGCCTGTAGAAAGCCCTGTATGAGCCCAACTGACAGAGATGCATATTTATAGTTTTACTTCAAATTAGCAAAGCTAAATATTAACCACATTCTCAATTCACTGCCCAGAATGTCCCTACCATAAGCCCCTGGGTTTTGAGGCAGGATCTATGAGTCCAGATCAGATGAGCTGCTCCAATGAAGACCAGTACACAGGCTGGTTCTCCTCATGGGTTCCAAGCAAAGCAAGGCTCAACAACCAAGGATTTGGGTGAGTTCTCTGAAATATTGCATATTATGGAACAGAAGTCATGAATTTGCTGTTAAAGGTCTAAGCGACCTGTTATTTTATTTTGCTTTGATACTGTAGAATATTCTCTCCTCTCCTAGGTGTGCCTGGCTGTCTAAGTTCCAGGATACCAACCAGTGGCTTCAAATTGACCTAAAGGAGGTCAAAGTGGTTTCTGGTATCCTGACCCAGGGCCGCTGTGACTCTGATGAGTGGATTACTAAATACTCCATGCAGTACCGCTCCAACGAGAAACTCAACTGGATCTACTACAAAGACCAAACTGGAAACAACAGGGTACAGACAGCCTATCCTGGAATTATAAGGAGTGAAAATTGCTATTCCTTTTAAGGTATTGCATAAAAATTGGTTTCATTTGTTTTCAACACTTATCGTACTTGTCTTTTCCTCAGGTGTTTTATGGAAACTCTGACCGCTCTTCTACAGTCCAGAACCTGCTGCGTCCACCGATTGTAGCGCGTTACATCCGTATCCTCCCTCTCGGCTGGCACACTCGTATTGCCATCCGCCTGGAGCTGCTACTTTGCATAAATAAATGCACCTAATCTGGAACATGTCAGAAAAGCCCAACCTGATCTCACGGCAATTCATACGTATTTTACGAGGTGGCTAATTCGTACAAATTTGTACAACCTCAGTTGTACGAATACGTATTTTACGAGATGGCAATTCGTATGAATTTTTACGAATGACCTAAACATAACCCCGCCCCTAAACCTACCCATCATGTGATTTTTAGACAAGTCGTACGAAATCATACGAGTGAGGTCATACAAATTAGTATGATTTGGCACAAATTTGGCACCTTGTACGAATATGTACGAATTGATCGTGAGACTGTGTTGAAAAGCCATACCCGACTACTTCCTGTTCCACCTCTTTTCTTGTGTCACAATATGCCAAAGTAAATACCACTGTCCAATCACTGCACATTCTTTTATTTTCTGGTTTTTCATTAGCATGTGTTACAATAATATTTATTTGTGTTCAATGTTACATATAAACAACCTTGTATTCATTTGTGTGAAGTTTGTTGCTTTGGCAAATCTGACATGAAGGTTTTGCTTATCTGGAGAGAGATGGGAGATGTGGGAGTGTTGTATTATTGTGTGTTCAAATGTGGTTTGTGATGGTGATGTAGTGTTTTATTCCCACGGTTTTGACCAAATCCCTTTTTGTATTTATTATGAGCCTACATTGTTTAATCGTGTTTATGCACTTACCCCAGAAACAACATCTTTGAATAAAGGAAGCCTCTCTCTGTACCTTGTATACTTCGGTTGTATAATCTATTGACTCACAATGCACAAAAAAGCAACTAAATAAAATAAAATAAATATGAATATATTAAAAGAAATTGTAGTAAGGGTAGCATGTGGTAAACAACCTTAGTGTATCAATGCAGATGCATAGGATGATCCAATATAAGAGGAAATAGTTAATTTGCGAATACAAATTTCAAATTTATTTTAAATGAAATAATCTGATTTCTACACATTTCACAAAAATACATCTGATATAGCTTTAATGATTTGTGGTTTAATGCTACTCAAAAGGTGACTGAAAAAAAAGGATGCTTGAGTATGTTAATTCCTCCAATGCCTAAATTAATTACTGTGCCCCCATGAATTATCCGTCGACAAGCATATAAACATAATATTCTGTTTTATAAGTGTCCAGAAACTGCAAGGTAACTTTCAGATCAAATCAGCTAATCTGTTCAGACGAATTAAATCTGACAACAAAATATACTCTTGCTACAAGTCTTTGGGTCGAGTGCGTGCGCATGCGCTGCAAGTCAAATTAAAGAGGCACGCACCTGCTGGTAAGTCATTAGGGGATTGATTAGACATACCTTAAATTGCAGTTTCCCTTCAGCGCTTGTTGTTTACTCACTCCTCTGGTCATCATGAAAGCTCCTAGCCTTAAAAGCAAGCGGTGCGCGTCATCCAGAAGTTCCACATTAAGAACCAGAGGACACGCTGCGTTCATGTGCACGGTCCGGCGACAGGTGTGTTTAATAAATCCAGAAATAACTGAAGAACAAAAGCTGAAAATGTACCTAAATTGTTTGCACGTGAAAACGCATGGTTTTTTATGCACAGGTCGATCAGCCTGCAGCGAGACTCGTTCATGAGTCCAGGGGCGTAAACCGGTATTTGCTGCAGAAAGTGGGGTCAGAGGCCGCGCGTCTCTCGTGTTTCAGCCGCCACAGAGCCATCACGCGGAGGGAGATCGTGGAGGCCTGGGATCAGTTCAGACGCCGCAGAATTTCACCCGCACTGGCAGGCGCTTGAGTCGTTGTGTTTTTAGCAGACGCTTTTAATGTATCTATTTTAATTTTTATGTAAATATTTAAGTGTCGAAATAATAAAAGGCTTTTGATAAAATGGTGAGTTTGTATTCGTCTATGCTGGCTTGTTACTTGTTGTTGTAAAGGGGAATTTCACTGGTTGACTTACTAATTACCAACTTTATTTAATGAGCAGGGATAAAAACGCAAGTGTAACGTTCATGAACCATACAGGCTAACGCAATCGTAACATGAACGCAGAGGAAACTGTAACCCACTCAAACTATTGAGTTTATAGATTGATGATAGACTTCTATCAATGTTTCTGATCTTTAAGAATTTTTTTTATATATATATATTTTTTCTTCTCTTCCTAATGCATATTAACTTCAGGCATGTAAAACAAATGTATATGTTATTTTTTTAAATTCTGTTGATAAATAGAGTTTACTAAAAGTGCGGCGATGGTTGCTGACGTCACTTTTTGCGCCAGCTCGTGGTGAGAGATGCGAACCGCATTTCAGCTCTCATTTAATCAAAACCATCATTGCGATTTCCACTTTTAAATACATGCCTGAACTGTTTCATTGCATTAGCTCGTGCGATTGGATGATGCTGTGTGCTCGATGAGATCGGACGGCTCCATCGCGTTATGATCATACTGGATTTGTGCCAGGAGGAACGAGACGAGTTGGATTTCGCTGCGGATGGATTTTAAAATCAGCGGGCTTGTTCGTAAGGATTAACCATCTCCTCATTGTTTGCTTCAGCAAGGACTCTTTAGACATTCATACCTTCATACTGACTGAACTGAACTGAACACATTGCAAATTCATTCAGGATTTAAAATATTCATGTTTTCAGACTGATTGGATTATTATTTTATTTTATTTTTTTCTTATCTTCACAGTTGTAATTTTGATCCAACAGCTTACTGTTTACAAGCTGAAGTGTGCATATAACATATATATTTCTTTTCATAGTATATGGAGGTTGAAACTTCAAGCATACTGCTACTAGTTGCAGTTTAAAGAACAAAACAAAACTGAATACAAATACTATCTGTTAAACAGATTTCTGTGTATGTGTTTTATTCAAGCTGTTAGTGACTAAAAGCCTAATTGACACAAGTGCAGACATATTTTCACTAGAACAACTTAATTTAAATTTTGTTTAATGTGAGACCCCGAACCCGAGACTCCAAATAATAATAATTGTATATATTTGGTGAGCTCAGACCTAGTAGATATTTTTTTTCCTCTTGTTTTTTTTTTATTTTACAAATCCAAGGAACGGGTTACATACACATGTCAACAAAATGCCAGTTTGCCAAACGAACCCATCCTTACCATCCCACAGCGCCTGCCAAAAGTAGCCTCTCCCCAAGGAGTGCTGCGTCCACTGTGCCACTAATGATGCCTGGTATTAGCCTGGTCTTTGCCGTGCTCTTAATAGGCTCATTAAAAGGCCTGTCACTGCTGAGCGGTCCCCCAGCTCTGGTTAATGACACTGCGGCAGTGGATCACACATACACACACATGCACACTGCCATGTTTTCATCAAAACAGAGTGCTATCTCATTCTCACTGGCATTTAAGCTCAGAAAGAGTCTGAACTTCCAGCTCTGGAGATTGCAAACGCTAACAGGATTAAGAGCAGCCTGTGGGTCCAAAATCAATGATTGTGGATAGGGACTCGTGTTCAGAGAGAATAACTGCAGAGCATTAAATGGATAGTTCATCTAAAGACTAAAAGATCTGTCTATACCTGCTTTTTTCTGTAGAAAATCATATTTTGGACACCAAAAGTCACAGATTGTCTTGAGAATAACTTAAATGATGACAGGATTGGGTGAGCTATCACTTTAAGAGGCATAAGGAAATAAGGTTGAGTGAGTGTTGACACTACCATCTTGTGGTCAGTAAAAAAACTACATGACGGATCAAAATGAGGTATTTAAAGGGATAGTTCCCCCAAAATTAAACTGTTATTAATTACTTACCCTCATGTCATTCTAAAACCTTAAGACCTTTGTTCCTCTTTAGAACACAAATTATGATATTTTTGATGAAATGAGAGAGCTTTGCCTTTTCTGTGCCGCTGACTTACTGTTTATGGAGGGTCAGAGAGCTCTCAGATTTGATCAAAACATCTTAATTTGTGTTTCAGAGATAAAAAAGGTCTTTGGTCTCAAACAGCTTCGGTATGACATGGCCACTAGGGAGTAGACTAATTTTGGAGTAGACTGATAACTGCGCATAGCGTGCGGCTGTACTAGACTGAAAGGTGAAGAGATCTTTATTTTCTGTCTAGATTTCTTTTATTTAACTCCTTTCTGTTTGTGACCTGAGTTAAGTGCATATGTAACTTTTTTCCCCCTTACTCGCTCCTCGTTTACGCGGACGAGTGTGCCGGAACTTAAGGAAAGTACGCCATCTTCTCGTGTCCCATGCATTATTAGCACCACACAGTTTTCATCTGGGCTGTTGAATATTTCAACTCAATTAATGACAGCAATTAAATATTTAATTAAACTCACGCTTAAAAGATGATATGAAAGATGCTACTCTGTGAATGCTTGCTACCGTGATGCTAGACTGTTGTACGTTATTGCAGAGGCATTGCTATGCAGTTACAAAGGTTAGCTTTTAGCATATTGTAATGATGCATGCCCAGCTCTATGCATCAATGATATTCTGATTCCTACAGTTGGTATTCCCCAGGTTTTTATGGGATTTTTTCTACTTTTTTCTCATTCGAAAGTCCAAAAAATACATAATAAATGCACGTACTAGCACAACTCTCATATGATTTTCTTTGAAGTATAATTCAACCGATAACACATGAACACAAACTTCATGCACTCATAATACTCAAGATTAGGTGTTTTTGTTGAAATCACTAACCCTAAGTAATAGTACTATTTTTATGTCTGACTACACTGGGTTTAAACTGTCAATTTTCAGCTGCCAATGATGATTGACACTATAGCTCAGGGAAGATGGTGCTGGTGAGTCTACACAGCAGGAGGGGCTTATCTCGCATGTCAGTCCACGGCTTGGTAATTGCTGTCATAAACTAAAAACAGAATGAATAAGTCACAGAATAATAGAGTGAAACAGGAAACTGACTTAGCTTTTGTTTAAACAGAGAAATAGTTTTGTTCACTTTTTTTCAGGGGATCTCTGTGACATTTTCTGGACACACGTGATTCTTGTTTATCATTGCAGTGCCTCTTGGCAAACACAGAGCTGAACATTGTGTTCTTGAGTGTCTTTTTACAACAACCATCAGCCGGCCAAAGAATGTTCTTTTTTGGCTTCACCTTCGCCCCTGCCTCAACAGGACTCCAGGTTTCTCTGCTTCTCCTAAATTTATTGTCTTTTCTTTTATTCTCCATTTTTTTCCCCATGTACACACGTTCTTAAAGTGACAGTTCACCCAAAAATGAAGCTTCCGTGACCATCTTATTTAAAAATGTAACAGCACTTTACATGTATGATTTATGGTATCACTCTTGTCTGTAGCACAAATTATATGTCAACTCAATCTTTGTATTCATATTCAAAAGACACAATTTGTCATCCACCCACATATCTTCTTTTATCTTCTTACTGCTTTGGTGTTTCCATTTAACTTTTTTGAAAACTCAATTCAAAACGTCCAGTCAAATGATAAAAACACATTTAGACATACATGTGACAAACTTTGAGTATGACACTTTCATGTTGTAAGTGCAGTAGAGAGGCATCAGTCCCCCGGAAACCCCAGAAGAGCACATTACTTTCCTAAGAAAGCGGTAAAATCCCCGAAGGAGGTTTGGCATTTGGCCAGGGACGAGCCATCCAACCACAAACAAAATATGTTTGAGGGACATGTCATTTAGCCAATCACAGCGCTCAGTCATCCTGGAGCCGACCTATTGTAACAGATTAATTTCAGTAGTATTTGCCTTTCACAGCCCTTCCTCTGCCTTTCTGACTATGCGTGATATCCTAACCACAGGCAGACAGAGAGTGATGAACTTGTTGACTCCACTACAGTCTTACGTAGGGCTCTTTCATACTTTTAAAGACTTTAAATATCAACGTAGGTCTTTCTTCTAATACAAAAATAGAGTTATGCATTAGTTGAAGAGCATTGTAGCATAAAAAGAAAGTGAATAACAGCTTAAATTACATGAAAATGTTTACTTTGGAAGACTTTTAAATCCTATCAGTTGTTTTGTTTAGATCTTTAAAACATGCATGTAAGAAGTAATAGAGACAATCTTTTTCTTAAACATTTTTATCTTAATTTCATTGCAGTGTAGGAGAAACAACTGAGATAAAGACAAATCAATATGTATACTACATCCAAGCTGTAGTAACCTTCATGTTGTACAATTGTTTTTGGCTGCTGGTTAATGTGTGAACATGACATAACTGGACAAATGACATAACTGAGGATACAATGAGCATGCTGTCTGTCCAGAACTGAATAATTTTGTCCGAGCTTTAATCCCATTTTACGTAACTCAAAAATATTAGCAAAACACAAACATCTGTCATAAGCCTCAAACAGGTTTTTTGCCAAAATCACTTCAGCGGTTTGCATATGCAAGTCAGGAGCATCAGCCCATGTGAGTGCAAATGACCTAGACATATAAACACTTCAGCACTGGCCAACAGTGGGGATAAAAAACAGCAACGCACAGGACAGATCAAAACAATGTGTGCGAACGATGTGTACTTACCTCCGGCTCTCTCCTCTCTCTCTCGCTTTCTCTCTCTCTCTCAGCCATTCAGCTACGTAGACAATCAGGTACTAGAAAGAGAGAAGAAAGAGAGCAGACAAGTGTTCATTTCTATTTCCCCTCTTCAAATAAGCGATCACATCCCTCTAACTCTCTCTCTCTCTCTCTCTCTCTCTCTCTCTTTCTCGTCTTCTTATTCTCTGTTTCAGTGCACTGCATCTATTTCTTCACGTAATGCGTAATGAAACTGTCGAAACTCTCTCTCACACACACACACACACACACACGCACATTCCCACAGGTACAGCTGTGCAAAGTTTCCTGCAAAGTTCTCTGTCCAGTGTCTTGTGTGGTGCTCCTTTGAATAACTATTTTTATGACCTGTTTCCCAATGATTCATGCTGGTTGCACAACCAGGCAAAGTGCACAGCAGTACACATCTGGATATATACACACGTTCAGTCAAACACACAACGGTGAGTGTGACAATGGGTCAGCAAACTCCTACACAGAGATGGAGCAGGTAGAAACCAGCTCAGGCTGCATGGTCGACTTGCGGCAGGTCTGTATGTTGAGACTTGTACGTGTTTGTGCCGTGAAAGAATCGGATGTGATGCCAGGAGAATTAAGGGAGTAATTTGATTCTCATTCATATTGGCCAATTGGAGTTTGGTCTGATGCAATTGAAATGTCATGTTTAAACACAACAACAACAACTGCAGCTAAAGAGAAAACAAGTTTCTAGAAGGGGAAGACGTTGAATTGTTTTCCAAGAAAAGTTCTAGGAAGTACTGATGCACTGATACAGCTGTAGCCAATTATCCTGAGAATGGAAGTAAATGCTTCATGGTTAAAATAGCAATTGACTTTGCTCCAAATTGTTAAAGGGATGAACTGGGTTCAATACATGTTAAACTCTATTGACGGCATCAAACAAAAAAATTGACAACTGCCTCGGTTTTCAATTGTAAAACAACAAAAAAACGTGTTAATGCTAATGCACTTACACTGGAAGTCAATAGTCCAAAGCATTGCTATAAGGGTAAATGTTAGTGTTTTGAATATTTAGCCCTTGATTGAAACACTATACATGTTAACATGAGACTATGGTAACAAAATTGTTTACTAACCAATTGTCTTGTCAACAGTGTTGTGCAATGACTAGTTATTACTAGCAACTACTTACTTTTTGCAGTAACTAGTATCAAAGCAAAATTACTTAAAGAAGTTTAATCTTTTCCTCCACTTCTTTTCTTATTAATAATCACAACATGGCTATTTTACTGTATCTTTTGTTATTAAAATCAAAACAAAGATACAAATAAACAGAAAAACAAGTATAAGAGAAACAAACGGAATTTTGTTTCTTATCACATGTAAATAAAATAACTGTGTTCATTAGAAATACACTGTTTATTAAAACTACAAAAGCAGATCAAGCAAGAGCAGTGAGTGATTATCTCTTTTCTTTTATTGTTTAATTAACATTGATGAGACAGACAGCTAATATATTTGTAAAAATATATTTATATAGACAAACAAATTTTAGATGTTTAATTACTTTTTGGAGCATTGGGGTCACCAGACGAGGACTTAATAAGCTAATTCAACCAAAATCGTGTGGATTACTTTAAACACATCTTTGTCTGTTATATCTGAGCATTGAAACATAAACTGAGTTTATGTGGAAATTGACTGCATGACACATACTGCTGACGGAGAGATGAACTTAAAAGAAATGATGATTCAGATTTGCCTTTGGGAACCATGGTTCATTCAAATGTGAAAAAAAACGCAAATCCAAATATTTGCTGAATCTCATATACAATGTATAAATCAATAATACAAAATAATTAATCAAAAGATTGGGCTCTGTCTGATTTTTTATTTGTATTTTTTATTTATTTACTGTTTGTCTCATGCTCAGAATGGCTGCCATTGTTAAATTAAACACACATAAAAAACAGTAGAAAAATCTTACATTTTAAATAAGCTATTTATTTGGCTATACTTCTAAATGTAACTTATCAGTGTAATAGCAAAACCAAATTTTCAGCAATCATCAGCATCACATGATCTTTCAGAAATCATGCTGATTTGAAGAAACATTTATTATTTTCAAACTTGAAAGCAGTTGTGCATGAAAATGAAATTTAAATGAAAATGTAAATAGACATTTTGTACCCGTAGTTCTACTGTCATTTTGACAAAATCTTTTACCTTTACTCATCTTCATCTCTAGATATCTCTCTTCACACTACTCTCTGCCACATCTAATGTTCAAATAAATGCAGATTTTGTACATCCCCTCAGGATAACCGTACACACTTATGAATATGAGGGACCACTTTTCACATTTACACTTAAGATATGACTGACTTTGTAAAAACCCAGAACATTGCATTCTCACAGCCCACAAACTTCACACACATTAATCAAGTGCTAAACCACCTAAACTGGGTTCTAGATATGAATAGGTGACATTTCTAATTACAGGCACACTCTACTAAGTAAATCAAAATCTGATTCTGTCTCTGTAAGTATATATTGCTTTGTAATTTCCTTTTATTCCTTTCAACATGTGAGCTGCCTACCGCAATGTTCAGCCCAGTCGCACGTTTTTTTTTCTAGTGGCACGGACACGATTATTTTCATAAGTCCAGCATGATTGGATGTATCCAATGGAATCCTAGTTTTAAAAACATGCTGGACTTACAAAAATAACGAAATAACCGTGTCCCTGACACGAATAAATAGATTCAATGATAATTTTGTAATACAGTCACGAACTGCAGTGCGACTGGGTTGCAATCTTTCTGAGTGGCAGGTTGCCAGAGTGTTGCTATGTGGTTCCCAAAGTGTTTGATGCCGTTTTCGTGGTGGTGTTTTGTGGTTGCTAGGACATTGCTAGGTGGTTTCTTTAGGGTGGTTTCGTATGCTTCAAATCTAGATGATCTCTACACTTTATTTGTCTCTCTTTTTAAAGAAAATCGAAGTTACTTTTTTTTTCTTCGCCAGAAAATATACACAGAAGTAGCTTACACACATTTCCTCAACAAGCCACATGAAATAAAACAGATGTAAAAGCAAGTAAAACATTTCACAAAGAATTACAAAGTAACTGCAAGTTACATTGAATTAGATGTCAGTATTAAATATAAAAAATTTGTAGATGTACAATAATCTAATTTACACAAAACCTTAGTGTGGTAAGCAGTCTTAGTTAACTCTTTCAGCAGTTTTTATCAATTGAAACTAAATTTGGCCACACTGATGTGACAGTTGCTTTCTTGGTTTGAATCTGACGACTGGACCAGTTTCTGATTGAGTCTCTCCATAACTAAAACATTTGTCAGTTAACGGTAGTTTGTGTTTACTCAATACCGTTACCTAGCTTGAAATGAGAGGAGTGTTTGTCTCTCAAATGACCTTTTATGGTGCATTAAAGTATATCTGACACACACAATCAATCCTGATCAATAATTATTCATGAATTATACTCGTTCACTTCATCCAGTCAATTATCGAAGATATCTGATAGATGAACGGAAAAAACAGAGGAAGAACCTATTTAGATCATGCAAACAAGAGCACAGACCTCCTCTATCAAACTCCGGAAACAAGAACGACTTGTAAAAATAGAAATGGCCCCCAAACTGTTGCGCACTCCATAAGCGTGTCCTTTTTGACATATCATCTACGACACTAAAAATTAATGAGCTTTACTGTACATTGTTTAGAGGCCAAGTTAATGATTTGAAATCGAGCTGTAGGAAATCCCCCAGCCAGTTAATTAAACCATCAAGCCATTTGTATTCCAACGAACACTGTGACTCGCAGTTCAACACAATAATGTATTGTAAAGAGATGGAGAGAATGAAAAAAGCAGCAGATGGATAACTGTCAAAAGGGTGTTTGTCACTGGAAAACGGGTGTTGACCGCCTGTGAGTCACATGACACGGTCACTTCCCTCCACTGTCATACGCAGCTAATGTACAGAAACCTCTAGAGAATCAGACTCATCGCTGTGTCTTCAGAGGCTGGAGGGCGTTGTGATGGAAAAACAGCTGAGCAACTTATGTTAGCCATTGCGAAACCAGCTAACCATATTTGCGAATTGTACACAAAACGAGACATTCTGATCTCTGTGGGAAAGTCAAAAGTGCTCATCTCATACTAAAAGCAGCTATGAACATATTTCAGTAACACGAAGCTCAGCTGTTTTCAATATCGTGCAGCTTTTCCAGAAACAAGCTAACAAGTTTGTGTATCACAATGTATTCAGCAGAGGAAGTGATCGAACGCTCTTCTAGAATGTTCTCTCTCTTTCTCTCTCTCTGTCTGTCTGTTGCGCAGCAATTTCAGCGGTACGATTAGATTGTTTTAGCAAATTGTTTTATTCTTACAGTTCATTTCAATTAAATGGTTTAACTGATTCATATAGGCTAAGTGCTTACAAAAGCCCCTGCATCATTTCTGCTGTTTATTTTTACTTTTATTTGTCTTTGACCTATTTAGTTGAATTACCTGTATTTAGTGCAGTGTTATTGTAGTATTATTTATATAAATTTAATATGTATAAATGTAGTAATTTAGTTTTTTTATTGCAATTTTGTTTTTGTTTAAGTACTTTTTCAAGTGAAATAAGTGTGTTTTACTTGCAACTAACTGAAAAAGGTTTGTGTCAACCAATATTTATTATTATTTCATTTCGGATTTATTTTAATTCTCAAAAACATTTTTTGTGCTAGTTTGGTTTTTATATTTTTTTATATTTTTTTATATTTATATATATATATATATATATTTTTTTTTTTTATGCAAGTACCTTCATACTTTAGCTGAAATTAGAAGTGTTTTATTAATAACTAACTGAAATAAATTTGTTTCTCATCTATTAATATGCTATTATTTTAAAAACAACACTTGTTCTTAAATATAGCTTCAATTTACTTTTTCTTAGTAGTTACTAGTTTATTATTAACTTTCATTTAACGACGTTAGACTATCATTATAGCAAGCTTCACATAGTCTTGTACTATCATCTGCTCCTCATCTGGTCCTCAGATTCAGAAATTATTTGTTCCTATAGCAATCATAATACTGGGAAATAAAACAAAATTCCAGAATTGCATAACTGTGATATACATTCTGAAATGATGCACCAAAACCTTCAAGGTAGCCTCTCCTACCTTTATCTATGTTTTCTCTGGGTTTGACAGCTTTCCTGTCAAAGCTCAAGGACTTTAAATTCTAGATGTACATTAGATAAATGCATGGTTATATATACAGTTTTTATTTTTCAAGCTGTTCTTGTCCTCCTCACCTCATATTTACAAATGCTTAGTAGTTTCAAAAACATACAATACAGGACAATTATTAAAAAAAATAAAAGACTGCATACATGCCTTTGCAGACACTGACCTCCGTGGGGTTGCTATGGAGATGCTACACTATGGAGATGGCCTCGTTCACACTAACTCAAATGACCCCCAGTGCTCCCGATCAGCCAATCAGAGATGTCGTTTTACTTCACCGAATTTCAGCCAATCACATACAAATCCAGCATCCACTGATTTAACTGATTACAGTTGAGTGAGCCACACAAATATGACATCAAATTTAGCAAATCACAAAACGGCATTCAAATTCCAGTGAAAGCTTCCCTCAGGATAAGCTCTGTCAGTCTGATGTAATATAGAACAGGGTCGGGTAACTTGTGATAGTCACCATGACTAAGGGCTTTCAAAATGACATAGTTTTTACCTCTTTGTTCAAAGTGACCTAGTGGATGAGTCATTTTTTTTACTTTTTGAGGAAGCAGGAAACGTAAGTGTTTCTGACAGGAATGGTATCGGAATGATAATCAGTACTGTGTATGTGGGTAAGCATTTTATTGGCAGAGAATCCAAGTGAGTCATTGATATACGAAAAGAAGTGTATAAACCAGAACGGTGCCAGGGCAGAGAGGTTCAAAATTAATATTGCAAACACACGAAACAATATTTAGTTTCCTACACACCCACATGTTTGTCTATTGATAATGAAGACAATCATATTCCTTCTTGGATGACATCTTTCGGATAAATACAAAATGGGAGAAAGCTGATGCTTGTTTGCTGATGACTAACAGACTTATTCTCATAATACAACCGGGACAAATATGCAAATGCAAATGTATAGTCCATCACTAGGCAACAACTTCAGAGCAGGTTTTTTTACCCTTATTGTTCCTCTAATAATCACCACAATGTTATCTTTCTTTCCAACAGCAAGGTCAGAGGGTTTGGAGAGAAAATGCATGGTAATAAAGTATTGTGCTCTTAAACTCTTTCAACTAAAATACATTTGAAGGATGGTGAACTTCATGCATTAATTTAACATTAACAAATAATTATTCAAATGGTAGATTTATTAAAGACTCAGTGACCCAGTGACTAGAGTTGTTTAGACAGGACTCTTACTTTAACAAGTGATTCTGAACAGGCATGTATACATTTCCCTATGATTCGGGTAAAGTGAACAGCAGTTACAGTGATTTGTATTGCAAAAAATAAAGATGAGCAAGTTAAATATTGTTTTTTTCATAATTTACATGTTATAAGTAGTCATACTTATGTATGGAACATATTCTCACAACAAACAGACAAAACCTGCTCACTGTAAGTGCTCACCATTTTGAAGATCCTGTTCCCGCCAATAGTTGGCAGGATTCATTGCACCCAAGTAAGCAGGGGCTCTTGGGGATCTGGTTAATTCCTGGTTGAGCAATGTTAAACAGTTGGTTGATTGTTTTGTTGCAAATTGTTAGAACAGTTTATACTTTTGTTAATGTTAATGCATATTTGTTTAATTCTCTTACTTATTTCTTTTTTATCTTTAATTACTAAATGGTTTAGTCCAGGTAGGAGGGGCTTGATCTTTTTAAGAGGACCTCTCGGATATGTTAAGAAAACTCTCTCACCCAAAAAGTTGGTATGCGACCTGCCAATAAATGGAGAAGAAGAAGAAGACTCTTGTAGCGTGAGTACTGAGATGTTTTGGAGCAGAACTGCTGTATTTTGGGTCAATTCCTTTGAAATCGACAAATGTTTGATCAAACCATTTTCTTTTTGTTTTTTGGTATTTTGCTTGATATTATTGTGAATATCTTTGACACACAATTGGGGAACCTTTTTTTCTCACTCCTGAGAACAAATATCCTAAACGAAAGACTCCATTGCCCCCTTTATTCTAAAACCTTGAGAGGTATTTAGATGAAAGAGTGCAGCCTGCAATGGTTTCTGGGGATGGAGCTGATACTGCTATTACAGCCCTGGCACAGATGTTCAAATTCTTTATGGAGTATCAAAAGGATCGAGACGATCGACAAGAAAGAGAGACGGTCAGGCTAGAATAACATTATAAAGTGCTCAGTCACCACATCTCGCAGATGCAACTTGAAATGGAATGTATCCTTTTTGGAGCAGGGTCTTACAGACCACCACCAAAGGTGACAGACCATGTGCCACATCTAGACAGACTAGAGGACTCGGATGACGTTGAACACTATTTGCTGATGTTTGAGGTGAAATTCTTCTCATGAACTACTACTTTTACCACAAACTACTAATTTGCTGCTTATTAGTAGTTAGTCAGGTAGGTATTGGGTAAATGTGTCTGTTATTTTATGTGTAAGTGCATGTGGGCTTCCCTTACTACGATATTCACAATCCATTTGGAAGCTAGACGTCCTTTCTGAAAGACCCAGACCTGTTCGAGACATTGATAAAGCACACTTACTCTTGATCTAAGAGAGCATGAATAGTTTTCCACACATGTGGGAGGGTGTGAGGTGGGACTACATGTGATAAAAAATGACTAATAGGCAATTCAGTGTGAGGTCTTCAATGGTCATTGGAGCTGGGAGGAGGCGGGCCCTGGAAAAGCAGGGCATGAATTCATGTGTTGTGTTGTATGCCGCATGCCAGATTAGTGTGCTGTGTGCCAAGGTGTCCGTGTACTTGCGAGCGTGACAGCTTTGTATATTACAGTGTCCGGACACATTGTCATCTTTTTAGTGGGCAAGCGAGTGATTGTGAGCATTTATCGCGAGTGTTGTGTTAGATCTATGAATATACCCATAACGCCACAATGAACACTGCGGTTTGGCTGAAGTATATCTCAAAACAGAGATTGTATCTTAAAGATAGCTTGTTTGTCTTTGTGTTAGCAAGTACATGCTGTCTGTAAGTGCTAATTTTAGTAAATGATATAACAATGTCAAGTCACATGGTCAGACCATAATCCCAGCAGCCAATAAACAGCTGACACAGATAAACAACATTGTACACATTCTCTAGCAATTGTGACATACACACACACACACACACACACCTTCCCTCTGACAGCCATTGCTATGTCAAGCATCAGTGCACTACTACAGCCCTCTAGTGGAAGTTTCACTACAAAGTAAAAAAACAAATGCTGAAGCATCATTATGTACATATTTCAGCATCTGATTTACATTTTGGCTTTGAAAACTCACTTTAAACGGAGAGATCTGAGTCTCTGAACAGCACTGCCTTCAGAAAAACAACCTCCATACTGTGTGATGCTAAAGCTATGAGACAGATGGTTATGTAACGTACATATACACCAGCATGTCCAGCTGAACGAACAGACACCCAGAGAGAGAGAGAGAGAGAGAAGCCTATAGGCTGAGTCGTTTGCTCATCACTGACATTTCATAATCTGGACACTGTCACATGACTTCTCTACTTACCAACCCATCATTATTATCAAAACTACGCACTGTTTTTTTCCCCTCCTTGTTCCTTTATCCATCTCTCGTGTGTTTGCCTAAGGCGGCAATTGCAAAGAGTGAGAAAGAGCCACCGGACCGTGACAACACCAGAACACACTCACAAATAACTTCCTTCATCTAATTTGTGAACGCACACTCATAAACCACAACATGAGGCTTTAATTGCAATACATGGGGGAAACAGAATAACAAGAAACATGCTCTGAAGAAACTTGTCACCACAATGGTTTGTTATGCAGTTGCTCTGAGCAAGTTATTTCTATGATCTACTTAGGCTTACGATACCTTGATTGATTTTTTGCAAGTTGCTATGTCATTGCTGAGATGTAATGGGCACTTGGCTTGCTATTGTGTTGCTTACTGGTCCAAGTCAGACCTTAAAGGGATAGTTCACCCAAATTTTTATTCTGTCATTAGCCTAATTACTTATATCCATGTTGCTCCAAACCTGCAAGACATACAATCATCTCTAATTAAGATGTTTCTGATGTAATCCAAGAGTTTTCGGACCCTGCAAAGACAGCAATGCAACAACCACATTCAAGGCCCAGAAAGCTAGTGAGAACATTGTTAAACTAGTAATGTTCGTTATTTTTGTTTTGTGCAACACAAAATGTATTCTTGCCCAGAAAGGTTGCAAGGACGTATGTGACACCTGAGGTTCAACTGTAATGTTACGAAGCTACGTTACAGTTAAACCACTGATGTCACAGACTATTTTAATGATGTACTTACTAACTGGTAGTTTCATTGCTGCTTGTGCAGGGTCAGAAAGCTCTTGGATTACATCAAGTGTTGAAAAGATGAATGAAAGGTCTAACAGGTTTGGAACGACACACTAGCGAGTAATGACGTCATTTTCAATTGGGGGGTGAACTATCCCTTTAAATATTAATCAGGTGGATCTTCCGCTACACAGATATCTAGACAAACATGTTCAGATAGGTTGTTAGCTATGTTGCTGCTAGTCTCAGCCTCAGACATCATGTCCACAGTCCGTTGGCTGAACGTCTGATGCATATGGCACACTTATCTGGAAACGCTTTCGAGGTCATCATTGGATTAGTTAAATTATACAGAATCTCCTGGAGACTTGTATGACACACCACTGACTGGTTCTTAGCAAGTAGCTATATCGTTGGTTAGGTGTTAAGAGGACAAAAAAGCTCTGATATACCAGTTGGACCATCGATATTATTTGAATGCAGTATTTTTCAGCCTGACTAATTTGCAAAAAGAAAAAATAAGTCCAAACCACAGCTATAATGTTAATGAAACTGAGGAATGATATAGTGGAGTCATTTTCAGAACAATTTTTTCCAACTGATGAATGATAAAAGCATTAACAGCCAATAAAAATCCACTCAACTTTAAAGAGCTTGTGCATTTAAAGCAGCAGATGATGCTGCTTATAATAAATCCATTAGTGTGGATGATAATATAGTTAACATTATAGTTACATAACTGCATAGAAGCAGTATTGACAGTGATGTTTGCTTTATGGCACCACTAATAATTAAACAGAATATTTCATAGAATATATCAGAAGAAGTTCGAGCAGAGAATAGTGGTTTCTCTGTGTAGCCATATTTGTGAGCGTCTGCGTGTGGGTGTTTGTCCTCTTTTGCTTGGTCGGTGTGTGGGCGCTTGTGTGTATGCTCTCACTGTTTGTGGAGGGAAATGTTTGCATTTGTTATGTCTTAGCGTGGGAGTATGTTTGACACACTGGTGCATGTATGTATTTGCATATGTGCATGCGCATGTATGTGCATGTGTAGTGACGTGGCACTGGCATAGTGAGCACTTCCTGGCGTGAGTGCCAAGCATCTGCCTACGTGTCTGGTGAAGTGTCAAAGGCCTTCTGCCCACGCTAAAGAAAGATCTGGAAGCTTAGCAGCCTGACGGGAGGGCATGGCCTCTTCGCTGGCACTGATTCAGCTTCCTTTACGCTGGTTATTCTTACCTGAGCACCTGATCTAGGGTCAGCAGTTACAATTATGTGTTTTAGATAGCAACCACTAGGTGGAGGCAGCTGTAATGGAGCGATAGAGTCAGTGCTGATACTGCTTGATCATGATGAACTAATCTTGTAGATTTCTTCCTTTTAGCTGATGTTACAGCACCATATGGGCAGACACAGTACGATCTGCACTGTGGTTTACAGTTTCAGGCTGATGGTGGTAAAAAATCTAGTCAAACTCTCATACAGCTGATAACAATCAGAGATGCAGCATCAGGTCTGTTTGACAAAAGTAGGCCAAATAAAATGCTAATGGATTAAAGGAAATTGGTATTATAAAAAAAATGGCAAATTAACAATAACGTCTCTATAAGAGTTTATAGTGTGTAACTTTACTGACCTTACAAGCTATTATTTTCCAGTTATTAGCTCTAAGTATCTGTACGTTTTCTGGCTATTTGTACAAGAGTTGCATTTGGCCGACCTCAGTTCTCCTTTCAGTTTTTTCTACAGCAATTCATAAGGGGAAATAAGTGATCTGGCTAAATATGGCAGCTATGCTAAGTCCATTTTTATCGCATGTAGGCCATTCAACACACAGGAGAAGAAACAGAGATCAAGAGAATTGAATTCTAGGACCCAGAGGTCAGCATTTAGATGCAATTGCTAAAGTAATAAGACAATCTGAATGAAAAATAAGCAAAACACCCATCTACACAGGAATTTGGGAACAGAACACAATATTAACAAGCCTAAAAGTTTATTTAACGCAAAACACAATTTAACATTTGCTTATTTGCTTTTAAGATTTGACCTGAAACATTCACTCTCAAATGCTTTAGGCACTCTACCTCGTCCTTTCAACCACTCCTTAAAAAAACAAGACCTCAACAGAACTGCCTTTAGGAAAATAATTACATCATCCTCATGTTTAATATTTAATTACACAAGCACTTAACACATCATAAAAAAAGTCACATTTTCACCAACAGATGTACTGACAAAGCTAAGTTGTCATTTGTTTTCTTACTTGTGTAGATTTGGAATTAAAAACACATATCCTGTGCAAATAATGTATTCTGATAAATTAAATATGTTTTATCAAACTACCAGCTCTTTATATGGAAACCATAGAGATTATACAGAACATTATAGGCCTATTCTAATGCAGAAGCTGCAACTCCATTCAGTCTTATCTGATAGATCTTAATATAAACTCAACAAGCATGTTAAAAAAATAAATAAAAACTAGCTGAGCTGCTCATTAGTACATTTCATTTCCTAACAGGCTCAAGCAGCATTCACCTTCTCGGTAATGCAAGCGCCTGCATCTTCTGTTGTTAGCTAGTGGCATGAGTCAGCAGTTTATGCTATTTAGCTTGACTGAAAGCATTTTTTACTGGTTACGGAAAATCATCTGAATGCTATGGTTAGACATACAAGAGCTAGAGGTAATGAGAAGGAAATACTGTAACTTTTTTTTTTAATGAGGCTGTGCTAGAGGGGGAAAAGCATTTTGAAGAACTGGCCATGGACAATAGACTTCATTGATTTGTTTGTAGGGCTTCGCTCCTTTCGGCTTGTTTACTTTGCATCTGGGGCATGCAGATGACAAAGAGAGGATGGTTTTAAATATGGTATGAGGGTAGCTTTCCTCTGGCTGAAATGACCCAGTGGAATTGACCTGATTTTCAGTCACCCCAAAAGGCTTTAGATTCCAACTAGACAAACACCCTGCCTGGGTCCTTTTATTAGTTGGAAAACAAGTCGATACTTTACTGCCAAGGAAGTTTCTACAACAATAATCTCCGCTCACCACCAAAACAAAACAAAAAAAGTCTCCAACAGAACAATTATTTTCAAAATTTACCGGAATCATTTCAGTTAAGTCCAAAAGAAAGAGCAAAAATGACTCATTGTTACGCATTACAAGTCTCAATAAAAATGCATCAAATGCTAAATGATTCAAGGAAGTAATTTGACTGGCTCACATTGTTTCTTTCATTGACAAAATGGCTAAAATAAAGAAGCTGTGGTTGATTTTTAAAATTCCATTAGTATGGAAGTTCTGCGTTCTTGCCTATAGCTTTTTTTACATTTCCTGTGAAAGTTTACTGCGTTACACTGACCGAACCACTTCCTCAGCATAAGGAATGCGTTGTGCTCTCCGGCGCGGCAGAATCAAAGCGTTTTCACCCGACTGCTGCCAAGTCGAGCTTGTGTCATTACTCTGTGAAAATGTATCCTCTTTATGCTGGTCACTTTGAAAGCCAAGCCACAGTAGCTCTCCAACTCTCTCACACACAAACACACTCAGACCTCACTCTTGATAGATGAGGTTTTGAGTAGGGCGGAACACAGTACCCGTGGAGAGTTGCTCTTTGTCAATGGCATCCCGAGTGAGATATGAGTTCACATTAGGCAGCGGAGGTCTCGGGTAGGGGCCTTGCCAGCTTTGCTTGCCCGGGCGCATTCCTCTCCCATTCAACACTTTGGGAACCGGGAACTCGGGACACAAATATCGGCCATCGGTGCGCTCTCCCTGCCAACCTGAGAAGCCCTGGGAAGAGAGGAAGGTTCTCTCACAAAGCCAAGGTTTGAATAAAGGCTTTTAAACCATAAGTACCAGAGTTTTTCTTGAACACAAAGGGGTATTTAGTGCTTTGAATATCATAAATGGCTGTGGGTTACAAGGAAGGCTTAGCATGTTTGAAGCCAGAGAGGAAAGATGAAAGAGAATGATTTGTTGGCTACTGGGTGATCAGGTTTGAGAGCTCCAATTAAGCACCCCTAATCAAGAGATGTGTTCGATTCAAACAAAAGTGCCTTCACAGGGTACTGCCATCGAAAGTAAGGTTTCAGTCTGAAGGGAATAAACTTATTCCATTTGAGGGCCACTGTAAATGATATAGTAGCAAGTAGAGATGGAAATTTACCCACCCGTCTTTGCTTATCACCACAAAACTTTAAGAAGCTTGACTAGCAAGGTGTTCTGAATGCATTTTGACAGGCGACATGAACTTCAACAGGTATACTGTGCTCAAAAATGAGGGAACAGTTTTAACACTGCATAGAGACGGTACGATTGCAGATTACTAGAAACTTCCATGGGTAAGCTCTGGACACTGAACCTCCAGGAGCAGGACTGGACTCCCCTGCAGCTTTATTGTCAAATCTAGGCTCTATATAATTCAGCTACTGCATCAATTTAGATTTCATGTAGATTTTAAATAGCCCCAAGTTAATACGCACTGCAATTTGTCCTGGACTGTGCTTTACCTCTCCCTCTGTTTTTTACGATGTCCTACATTTTTCACATCTCCTGCTCCTTCTATGGATCTACTGCCATTTATCTTTTCTGAAGTCTTGTTAGTCTCTTTTTCTTCACTCACTCTGTCCTTTTTCCTGCTCAGGGTAATGGCGGCAGCCTCTGCCTCTGTACCGCTGCTCCTGCGTCATCGCTCACTTCCCCTCCCGTCCACCGTCGGATGTAAACACACGCAGTCACATGGGAGCAGTACATCATGACCACACACACACAAACACCCCAAAGCCGGAAACACAGGTTTCACAGCTGAGCGTGAATCACACACACACTCATCATACGCACCAAACAATCTCCTAATCATGCACACGCGCACCTATGAACATCAGCCCGACTTGCTAATTCAAATCTTAACAACCTGACGCACACAGACGCCCCAAATCAAATGCGTGTTACAGTAAGCGTGCATATAAATAGTGCAATTTTCATCAGGAAATGAAACACACATGCTGTTGTTCCTCAGCTGTTCTCTAGAAGTGTACATTTAGTCTTTGGTTTCCTGTTAAATGCTTGCATTAGATGGTGTGTCACAGTTGACTCATCAAAAGAGGAAACTGTGAAACATCAGGTCAAGAGGGTTTAAGGTGAGTAGAACTGTACTGGAGATTTCCCAACACAGATTGCATGAGAAATGTATGGTTATGGACCAAATTAGACCACAAATTATCTTCTAAAGTCTAGAATAGCTTATTTCATTTCTGGAGCTCTTGTGGTCTGCATTTCTATCAATAAGCCTTTTACGTCGTCGCTGATGACGCACTTCATGATGTGTGCTTGTTTTTGGCAAGCAGGAACACACATTAACGTGCACACACAAACATCCACAGCAGACCTCTCCCATGCGTCAGCAGCTCCTGGTTCATTTTAAATGCAATGTTAATCTTATTGTTTTCCTCCATGCAGTGGTGAGTAAATGTGCCTGGTTAATTCACCCCAGAGTGGAAATAACTCCTTACACCACACTGATCCTCAGAACAACATGACCTCAAGTCGGTTTTTCCCATTCACTAATGCAAGCCAGTCTCATAAATACTTTAATAATTTTTGGCAAATGTTTAAAGGTATGGACCAGTCAGGAAAGCCAAAAAAATTCTGTCTTCAGTCTTATTGTTCAAGTAACTTACAATTCAAAGGACGTCAAGTCAAGTGACTTGACACACAGCCAAAAAGTTGCCAAGCCAACATAAGTTGGAACGGAAGCCAGCGTTTCGCTAACACTGTTATTTAAGGGACACGCAGGGCACAGATGGAGTTTTGGTAGTTATGATCTTTTTTATGAGTACATTGTGAACTTATCCCCTTGTCTTTAAAACATTAACAACCATTTTTGTGGTTTGAGATCACTTAAATCCAGGGTGACCAGACAATGACCTTGTTGTAAAAAAAAAAGAGGTAAATATGTTCCTGTTTCAGCTGTTCTGCTTACTGGCTTAAGTATCCTCAACTAAATGACACCAGAAAAAAAAGAAAGAAAAAAAAAGAACTGTTTCATTGCCATTGCAAGATAACTTGCCAATGCTTTAGGACATCCATCAGTGAATCAGCTTGCAATGTATGGTTGACATAACAACAACTCATCACACCTGCTGCTGCTAACTGCCATCCTCACTGTAAAAGCACTTTCTTAAGATAGAAAATGGCAAGATAGAAACAAGGAGCCTACAGATTGGTTCACATAAAAATACAAGTAAGGTGTTTTGCCATCACGGTATTTGTCTAACACTTATTACATAACATTTGATGCTGTTGGGTTTAATTTTTTGTAATTGTTTCAAATTATTTTGACCTTAAAAATATTGCTTTTACATGCAAATATATATTATTCATTAATTATTAATGTTATTTATAAATTATAAAATTCACATTATATTATAAAATTCACAAAAATCTACTAAACCAATATCATTTATTTTGATAAATTTTTTTACTGTTAACTAGCTTCTTATTATCTTGCATATTATTAGTATATAAGTTATAACTCATTAAACACATTTTAATCCCTTCTGCATGATCATATTTTAGATCACATAATCCTACTCCATACCTATACTTAACAACTACCATATTAACTATTTACAAGCAGCAAATTCAGAGTTTATTAAAAGGAAATCTCTTAGTTAACACTGAATGTGTGTTCCCTATTTATTTAAGTTATATTTATTTATTTTTATAATATTCTTATTTGCAACTTATTCTGTTATGATTTAGTTGAGGATTTTGACTAAACATTCTCTGACAGTAATTTAAAAATAACAATGTATCCTTTTTTCCTTGCATTGTGATGACATCATATTTATCCAAAATCATTAGTCACATGGTATTTACAGCTCAGGTGATTGGCTCAAAACAACTTGGCAGCAGAATGGCCATCCATAAACAAAGATGGCAGATTTAAAATTGCCGAGCCTGCCAAACAGAAAGTCGTGAAGTATTGTTTTACTCTAACAAGAGTTTCCCCTGCTTTTCGTAGTCTAGTTCATGTTTGTTGTTCTGTCCTGTTTGTCATTGCCATAGCATTGTTTTCATTTGTTACTTTGGATTTCCCTCTTGGATTTTGACCCTGGACTGTTACCTGTGTGTTCGCATACGTTACGCTGCCATTGCTTGCATACTGGATTACGATTCTGTCTCGCCTTGAATATTACTGTTTGCTGGATTTTGGACCATATCTGTTTTGACCATGTTGTGTGTGTGAATAAAGCTTCCAGTGCAAGATGGTTGCCACACAAGAGTCTCTTGACAAGATGACTGCCTGCCTAGAGGCTCATCACAAGATGGCTGCCACTCAGGTCTCTTGGCAAAATGGCCACTGTTCCAGAGTCTCCTTGCATCTCAACTGACCTTCCAGGGTCTCCTCAGGTGTCAGCTTGTTGTCCAGAGCCCCAGAGTCTACCTACGTCAAGCCTGCCACACCTGAGTCCCTGGCCAAGATGGCTACCAACCCAGAGCCAATGCACAAGATGGCTGCCAAACCAGAGCGACAGCTACTGCACAAGATGGCCATCACGCCTAAGTCCCTGGACAAGATGGCTGCCATGCCTGATCCCACGGCCAAGATGGCTGCCACGCCTGAGTCTCCGGCAAAGATGGCTGCCAAGATCGCCGCCACACCTGAGCCTTGCCATGTCTCAGGTGCCAAGCAAGTTTCCCTTAAGTATTTTTTGGGGGGATGGGGGGTATAGTAATATAGTACTGGATCTAAAAGACTAATTGCCAGTGTGTTGGACCCACCACTGATGTCAGTACGAGTGTTTGACATTCCATTGGTCCTGACAGACATGAAACCAGCTGGCATCCCCAGGGCCTCAGCACTGGTTACCACAGAGCCTGTTACCCTTAACTCAGTGCTTCCTGTCATAGGGGTAGTCATCATGGGTATATGGGCTGCAAAGTGTGCCGCAGAGGCCTCATCCATGCATGAGTTTGCCCCAGAGGCCTCACCTATCCTTGAGTCTGATCCTGAGGCCTCCTCTGTCCACGAGTCTGCCCCAGAGGGCTAATTTGTCTTTGAGTCTGCTCCAGTGCCTCCAGAGGTGGTGGTGTCTGCTGCAGAACCTCCAGAGGTGTCGGTGTCCACTGCAGAACCTTCAGAGGTGTTGGCTTTGGCTGTAGAACCTTAGGAGGCAATGACGCCCACACATGAACTCACTGTCCATCCTGTCACGGCCACGGAGGCCATCCATGAACTCACAGTCTTTCCAGTCACGGCCACGGAGACCATCCATGAACTCACGGTCTGTACAGTCATGGCCATGGAGGCCGTCCAGGAATTCAAGACCAAGGAGGCAGCCCATAAACGGCCAAGGAGATCGACTATGGCCGCCCTGCTCTACTGGCCCCACCATGGCATTGTGCTCCCTTCTCTCTGCTCCATGGCCCAGGTCTCCCATGCTGCCATTGTCTGCCACTGCTCAACGATCCAGGATCTCCAAGGCCCCATGCTTCAGGCCCTGTTCCCTGGGAGCCACCCTTAGAGGGGTGGATATCTAATGCCAAGCCAGCAGAGGGCACTCTCACCTCTGCACTGACTGTCACAGCTCTATCTGCTTCCTCTCTGGTGACTTCCTGTTTGGCAGCCATTTAAGCGGGAGCCTGACAAACATAAAGTCGCAAAGTATTGTTTTGCTGTAAGCGGACTCTACCAGAGTCTACTTATGTCAAGCCTGCCACGTCTGAGTCCCTGGCCAAGATGGCTACCAATTCACAAGATGACTACCAAACCAGAGCCATTATACAAGATGACTGCCAACCCAGAGTCACAGCTACTGCACAAGATGGCCGCCAACCCAGAGTCACTGCATTAGATGGCTGCCAACCTCAGAGCCAATGCACAAAATGGCCATCACGCTTAAGCGGGAGCCTGCCAAACAGAAAGTCAAAGTATTGTTTTGCTGTAAGTGGACAAGCATTTCCCCTGCTTTTCATAGTCTACTTCATGTTCATTTTTCTGCCCTGTTTGCCATAGCCTTGTTTTAATTGTCTTGTTTTTATTTGTTACTTTGGATTGCCCTCTTGGGATTTTGACCCTGGACTGTTACCTGTGTTTTCGTGTACGTTTCTCTGCCTGCCCTGACAATTGCTTGCACACTGCATTACGATTCTCACAGATCTCTGGATATAAATGTTTGCTGGTATTTGGAACTTTTCTGTTTTGACCACGTTGTGTGTGTGAATAAAGCTGCATTTGGATCTTCAGCGCTTGTCTGAGTCCGGCCCTTGTTACTTTATAAAATCTATTCATCCTTCATCCTAAATCTCCAAAGTTGTTAAAGTAATAAGACTTAGCCTACATAATTCAGGCATGCCCTAAAATGTTTTAAAGTTGCCCATTATTTACAGTAGCCTACATGACCACTTTCTGAGAAGTTGACAGATCATCATTGGCGGAACGTTCAATGTCAACGTCAATCCTCTTAAATACGCCCTTTTACCTGAGTGGTTGCTTAGCGACCTACTTTATGACAACCTGTTTACGTCACTAACAATAAATCAAAATCATATTTCTGCCTGCAGCCTGAGGTTTGCCAGGGTTTTCTGTCCGTCTAAACGCCACAGGCTCAACCTACATGTTGCGCGCTTGTAATCGTTTTGGCAGCGCGCACGCTCAGGTTGTTGTCAGGTGCTCGGGTTGTTTTTCGTTCCTCCACGACAACCAGGTAGTGGCGTCGCACGTTATTGCGGAGGAAAATAGCTTAACACACCCCGACGGACAGAAGTCTAATTCTAATTCTTTAAAATATGGATCCACACAGCTGCCGCCTGTTTATACCCAAAAGTGTATGCTCCGAAATCGCTCTACGTATCAAGAAATAAGCGCTTGGTTCTGGACTTGCGCACTCACTGAACGCTCTGAAATAGACTCTAGCACGTATAGTTATTTAAACACGCACTAAACTAATTGAACACTCGTTTAAATGCTATACGCTCTAAGTAAAACACAAATGCGTGACTTTATATTCCTTTACATACAATGACGCGGCAAACCCATGTTAACAAAATATTAATGGTAAATTCCTATAGGCTTATATAACATTTACATAGGCAATAACATATTGTATTACATTAAAGTAAATTAAAAATCTCAACAGTCTTACTTGTTTATGAGAGGCTTCGAGCCGGCTCCTCATTTCTGCGAAGTTTTGCTTCATATCTCCGGCGCCTGTTCCGCTTTATCTTGTGTAATGATGATGACGATGGTACTGAAATAACAGCGCAACTTATAAAAGTGCGCGAGGGTTTACTGGTTTAGATCTCAAGTCAACCCCTTCTTTTCTCTGCACGCTTTAAACATCAATATATTTAGTTCATCATCGGTATTAAAGGCTGAGGTCGGTTGTATGTACGCAGACATAGGTTACTCGGTTGCTGTGACATCCTTCGGCAACTGCGCACTTACAGGGGGCGTGATGTTGTTCTTTAACAGAAGTGCTCAGCTTAGTGGTTTTAATAAGACAACATCCACACGCAGCATTAAACGCAGGGCTAAAAATTTATATTTCTCTACGTTCACCCTCAACTTTGGATTTTAATCTGCGCAACAGAGCCCGGAATGCGGACGTTGGCAATGCTTGGTGGAGTGAAAGAACATTGCATGTGGCACATCATCAAAATATTCCCTCTTAGCAACAACAGACCCCGTTCTTTTTTATCCCTGGGCATGCATATACATTTCAAATAGCCTATGGGATCGTTGTACACACTTACTTTGTTGTTCATAACAATCCACACATTTCTCATAAGCGCGAGAGGAGTTTGCGGTGACTGTGTCTTTCGTCATAAAAAAGGAGCCGCAGACAACTTCACGCGTCCTTTTGCGTTAAGTGCGTATTACGCGTGGCAGCAGGTGCAGTCCGGTCCGCACTACGAAACCATCACTGGATGATGTTGGGAACACTGCAGCTCCAGTAGCTCCAACTCCGAAAATGGGCGTGTACTGGCCGACTGCGTTGCTTTACAGTCTTATTTTGTAGTCATGGACACACACACTTAGCTTTTCTGTTCGCTGTTTCATTATATCATGTCCATCATGTGACAAAGCGCGGCCTCCCTCAATGGAAACTTAAAGGGACCTCCTACCGAACTGCTGCTTGGATCTCATGCGCAACCCGTCCTGAACGGGACACGATTTAAACTCAGTCCAAGCTGTTTCATTAAACGTATACAGTGCTGTAAAGTAGCACCAATAAACCCTATAAAGTATTTATAACATGTATTAAATAGTTTATTTAACATAAAAAACGTAATGAAAATAAAAAACAACTTTTAATAATCTGTTGTAAAATCAAGAATCCTATATTTTATTCTGACCAATATTTTATTTATATATCATCAAATAAATATATCCTTATAAAATATGTATTTTGCATTTTTGGAATAAAATACATTACATAATCCTGTGTTTCTGTGCCTGAGTCATTCACAAGTTATTTTATGATTAAGATTTAATTTCATGGTATTTTTCATTATGTTACTTTGAAAAGATTTTACTTAAGAGGATTGTGTGACTGAATTATTAAAGTTACACATTACTTCTCTAAAGGTATATGCTTGTTTAAAATGTACAAAGTGTTTTGGAGCTCTCTACAATATTTACAATTTTTCTAAGTCACAATAACTTTTTTGTCATAGTTTTACACAGGTTAAAAAATTGTGACACACAAACAGTCCCCATACCCTATCCATTTGTGGTAAATTAAAAGAGCTCTTGCCAAGATCTGGCAATGCACTTAGCTGAAATGACATTATCTCCCATTCCTTACATCAGCTTGTTTCCGGTAAAAGACAGCATCAGCGTGCTATGATCAACTAAATGCATTTACCTAGAAGGTCATTGTGTTCTTTAAAGTGCCCCTATTATGCTTTTTCAAAAATTATTGTTCATGCAGTGTGTCATGTAGCTGTATGTGAACATA
>JAUCMT010000088.1:3030678-3053914 GCA_032357475.1 Enteromius thamalakanensis
GCACACATATAAACCTGTTTTAAGAGACTTGTTAAACAATATTAGCAACCCTTAAAATGGCATAATAGGGGCACTTTTAGAAGTCTCAAATAATTAGCCTCACTGATAAGAAGACATTTTAACCAGCATCTCCACAGTGTTACAATATAATCACATTTCTTGCCTTTTAAAGAAATAAAAGGCAAAAATGAATATTTGATGAATGTGCTTAATCTCAAGTCATCCAAGATGTAAATAAATTAGTTTCACCACTGAAACTGATTATGAAAAATTTACCATTACATTACTTACTCACCAGCGCATCTCTGGAGTGAATGGGTGCCGTCAGACCGAGAGCCCAAACAGCTGATAAAAACATCTCAAAAATTCACACAAATCTAGCCCATCAGTTAAAGTATTGTGAAGTAAAAAAGCTTCAGTTGTAACAACCAAATGCATCTTTAAGAAATTAAGCCACTGCTTTTTGCTAAATTATGAGTTCTCTGTATTGCTAACCCTAACTCATTCACATCTTGGATCTATGTATCTATCAACTACTTCAACTACTTCAAAGATAACCTCTCTACTATTGTATTTTCTTGTCATATTATAGAGCCTGTGAGATCATGTGAAAATTGAAGCCCACAGCTAATCGACCGATAAAAGACCCTCGATTGCTCAGAATTAGAGAGGATTACAGTTTATTCAAACAATACAGCACCTTCGCCCCCTCATCCCTCACTTGGCTCCTTGGCTACGAGGATGGGATCGCCCCTTGGGCTGGTAGTCTCTTGGAGTATAGCCACTGGTTCATTTGCTTGTGTCAAGAATAGCCTACTTTCAGGCTTAGCTGCAGTAAATTTGCTCTGAGCCTCATTGTAATGATTAATAATAGTTCAACCATAGCTGGATGAATTATTTAAAGTATTAGTCCAATCTAGGTCCCATGAAGATATTTAGGTGATAAACAAGAGGGAAAAGTTTTCCTTGTTTACAACAGCCTGCCTAATGAGTGTAATGTTTTTTTAAGCCCTTTAGGATTTAATCAAAGCACTATGTTATCAGAATTAAAAAAATTCCTTTATTATTCTATGATCATCTATTTATATTTTATTAGGCACTTTGTGCCAAGTGCCACATAGACCTGTTCCACTTTAAGATTGCTCTCTGCCTCTCTCTCTCTCTCTCTCTCTCTCTGTATATGTGTGTGTGTGAGAGAGAATATTTATGTATGTATGTGTGTGTGTGTGTGTGTGTGTTTCGTTCGTGCATCAAGATGGCGGTGGCTCCTGACAGCAGAGTGCTCTCCTACAGTGTTTATAAATGGAGCTCGTACTCCTCTACATATTTACCCGAGTGAGTAACGCACATTAAACACTCAAATCGAGACACTATATCTGCTCTTAAATGTAAATACACAGTTTGTAACGTTGTAATATTAATCCAATCCATGGCTTTATCTAACCAACGGGCCGGGCTTCAGCAGACGGGTACATAAAGCAGCCGCAAATGTATAATCTGCAAGCAATTAAGCAAAGCAAATGTCTAATTTTACACATTAATGCTCATTTGCATTCGCAAAAGTCGGGACACAGATATACATGTCTGGAAATGTGCATATATGACAGTCATGTTAGCATGCTAGGTTAGGCTAGTAAGAAGCAGCCCATGTGAGTTAATACAAATAACACGCCAGAAGTATAACTAATGTGTTTTGTTTTTCATATCAGTATGCAGATCTTGATGCTCTTTTAAGAACCCAACAAGTGTCTTACTGCGCTGTGTTTGTTTATGTTTAAAATTTAAATCAGAAATGCAGTATGTAGCCGGTTAGCAAAATGGCTAACGTTAGTTTACTATATTGAACTGCAAAGTGAACAAACTGCAAATCGCTGAATGCCGTTTAAATCGGTGTTTTGTTTGTGTTTAAAATACCTAGCCGAAACACAGCTTAACAATATTGTTTTAAAATGCATAACCATGCTATGGTGACTAATGCTAAACTGTTAGAATATGACACGGTGAGAGTCACAGACTATTTTTATCCCACTTTATTAATCTTTTTCTGTGTCTACAGTATTGTATAACAATACTTCTGTGGCAAAATGTATTTAGCATTTGTTCGAATTATTATGTTATTTTTTCGCTATCTAGCAAGGCACGAAGTAGCCGAGTTGCGAAACAAGTGAGCTGCCTATTTAGACAGCCTATGAAACGCGGTCTCTCACTTAGTTTTGAAACACAGCCAATAAGCTGGTTAGTTATTGCGGTCTAACCCATAATATCCATGCAATTTGTGTCATGTAATATGGATCATGTATTACTAATTTGCATGCCGCCTTTGTAATCCTTGTATTAGATATGACAGCTAGAGGACAATTTGCTGTAGACTGACACAAACAGTGCATGCGATTATGAATTAGTCAGGGAAGCATTTATTGTAACACCCATGCACGCCATGTTTTTGCTCTTCACTCCAAGCTTACATGCTTTATGAACTTTGCCTAGCATGCAGAACTGTGTTAGACTTGGCCTAATTAAGTTGCAAGCATAACTGTATAAACATGGCACGTCACATTTGTGCACGTAGTCATCTGTGAGCATGCATCACAATTAGAAAGCTGTCACAGCACTTGTGCATTTAAGTTGACAGCATTATACTGTGGAAGTATTAACAATTTATATTATGCATGCAAGAAAAAGTGTATAAAGGTTTAAAGAATGTTTGTGGCACCTTACGCTTTTCTTTAACTCTTTCTTATTTTGTTTGTTTGCAGGAATATTTTAGTGGACAAACCTAACGACCAGTCTTCCAGGTGGTCATCTGAGAGCAACTACCCTCCACAGGTAAATTCTGCTTACACCTTTCAATGTTGACCTGAGCTGGATAATAGTCAGCATTATTATTGTTAACCCACAACAAACAATAAAATAAACAAAACAAAAAAAAATCTTTCTTGGAGAATAAACAACAGCAGCAAAAAAATAACTGAAATTAAAAAGTAAACGTGTTGTGTTTCAGCTAGTTGCCTGGGTATCCAATCTCTCTTCGTTTACGTACTAAAACAAATAAAACTGCAATACAAATGCATAATAATTATATAAACATAAAAAACCCTAATATTAATTACCAAAAATCCACTGGAAAATTATTTTAAGAAGTATCTGAATTAGCATGTAAACACAAGACCTAAAAAAGTTAATTCAAAATATGAATATATCAGTGATACTGAAATAATACTATATTCAGATTTTCAAATAATTTGATGCTGACAGATTCAGTCTTCTGCTTACTAATTATGTGATTAAATTTAATAAAAATAATAATAGAAACCCATTCCATTATTAAGTGCGCTTCTCACGCTCTGTGCAATGTAAAAGTAAAATATTTCAAAATAAATTGTAATACTAATCATTTTTTTTAGAAATAGTAGAAAAGTATCAAAAGGTCTCGGTGCCTTAACAAGTATTGATGTTTGACTTCAGAGATGCGTGTTTCAATGTTGACCGCTATTGACATTAGCATGCATGGGTATGTCGAAATTTTCATTCATTGGCACTCTGCCTTGCTTTCATCTTCTTTTGGAAAGAGGAAGCCTCTCTTCTTTGCCGGCCTTGTGGCACAGACCATTTCAGCACAGACAGACTTGTGGTTAGGCAATTAGGAAATCGAAAGTGTGTGTTGGCGGTACAGTAACATGCGCCCTCAACTTCTAACCTCCAGCCCCATTTCAAAGCCTTGTGTTTTCTCACTTGTGTCCCTTCACTCTCTTCCTTTCACTTAAAAATGTGCAGTTACCCACTGTAGAGAGTTTTGCGAAATCACAGTCACTATCCAGTTTAGACAGCTCTTAACATTTATTTTAATCTAGGGCTATTCTTAAACCCTGTTCGGGAAACTGCCCATTAATGTATAAATAAGAAAATGAGGAATTATACATTCAGAATGGATAGTGATGGATACTGTTAAGGAGGGAAAAATATCAAAAGATTACAACAACTTCTTTTTTCCAAGTTTTGTGAAGACATGTGCTACTGTTTAAATGTTTGAGGTTGTTACTTATTATTATTATTATTATTATTATTATTATTTTATTTTATTTTTTTTTTAATTCCCTGTGGTCCAAATTATTAGGCAAATTAAAATCCTGGTCATAATAATAATAATATATATACACAATTTTTTTCCCTCCAAGAACATTTTACCAATCCCAAACCACATTGGTCCTAATTACTACTATTCATTTAGTATTTAATCATATATGAGTTGTATATAATTGTCCATGAAGGCTAAAAGTAAATCCTTATATTCAGGTGGGCCAAATTATTAGGCAGGTTTTTTTTTGTACAGATAAAGTGAGCCAAAAAATAGATCAAGCTTAAATGTTAAAAATTATTAAATGCCAATGATAAGGATGCAATACTGATAACAGAATTAGCAAAGTTAAGAAATGAGCACTAGGCATTCTACTCATTACCATTTCATCATTTCAACATTTAAGCCTTAGTTCAGTCTCTTTTTTGGTTCATTTTATCTTATTGTTTTTTTACAAAACATTCTTGCGTACATGCACGGTGATGCATGAAGTTAGAAATAGGTCTAGGTTTACTTATGTTGTAAAGGTACATTTTTAACCGATTTATTCAGTTATTTATTTTTATTGATCTTAATAGTTTTTGATTACACTGTTCATTGTGGCAAAGTAAGAACATTTTAGATTAGAATTGCTTTGTTATAACAATTTTTATTTCTTTTCTGCTACTCAGTACTTGATCTTAAAACTGGAGAGGCCAGCTATTGTTCTGAGCATCACCTATGGCAAATATGAGAAAACCCACGTGTGCAACCTGAAGAAGTTCAAAGTGTTCGGAGGCATGAGTGAAGAAAACATGACGGAACTCTTGTCTAGGTGAGACTGCTGGGAGAATGCTAGTTAGTGATTACAATTTAGTTGCTTTAATCTTTGTCAGATTAGCTTTACGGACTCATAGATTTTGAGAGCAGGTGACCGGATTTAGTTTACTTAGTAATAAAAGCCCAAAACATAAATGTTTATAAAATGGCTTATTGTGTTTCTTTGCAATGTCAGTAATGGTTGGGGGAAATAGCTTCTTGTAATGTGATGAGGTCATTGACTGACTTCCTCATCTCTTCCTAGTGGCCTTAAGAATGACTTCAACAAGGAGACATTCACGCTAAAGCACAAGATCGATGAGCAGATGTTTCCCTGCAGGTTCATTAAAATAGGTGAGTGTTTACAGAAAAAGCAAACTAAAGACCCGGTGAACTCATGTGGTGACACATTTAGGGGAAAAATCAGTCATTACATGATTTCAGAGGAAGACAATGCGTTGAGTGAGTGATTGAATGACTCTGCAAGTCTTTGATGGAACAAACAAGTGCTTGTGTGACACTGAACTCTTTTGACGCAAGATTTTCCTTGTAAAATTGCAAGCTGTGTGTTTCAGACTTTGAATACTCGAAGACTCTTTTTAGAATAGAATTTTTTTTTTTTTTAGTAAATTACCTGCTGTAAACTGTGTCTGTGCGTGTGAATGTGCTCTCTTGATGCTATCTGTGTGTGTTTCGGATATGTACAGTGCCTCTGATGTCATGGGGGCCCAGCTTTAACTTCAGCATCTGGTATATTGAGTTACATGGCATAGAAGATCCAGACGTTGTTCAGCCCTGCCTTAACTGGTACAGTAAGGTGAGTTGTGTGTGAACATCCATATCCATCTTCAAGGATGAATCTCACAAAATATTTATTTCCAAATCCCCAATCATAAAATAAGCATTTTTCTCTGTGTCCTATGTTTATGTTCAGTTATTTGGCATTAATTGCACTTTTATTTACTTGCCATAAAAGTAAAATTACTGAGCCTTCACGCATAAAAATGCTAATTTAAAAAGAAAAACTCAGACAGCACAGGCTTTTGCATCTGGACTCTTCATATATATATATATTTTGTAAATATATATATTTCTTAAATCAAAATGTCATTTTAGCCACCCACTGCTTAAAGATAATCACACTTGTCACTCAGCATGTAAATTAAACTATATATATTTCCTGTGTTGTTGTTGTTTTTTTTCTCCATAATCTTTATTTCAGTAAACCACGTCATTGTCTTTGTACGTCATAACCATTAACCGTTTTTAAATTGCCAAGCTGTTCCAGTAAGAAAAACATTCTTGATTTTATAACACTCACACTCCATTTGCACAGGCAATTTCACGCAGTATTAAACTTGGATTGATGGCACGTTACACCTAAAGTGCTTCTTTTTATCTTTTTCCCTGACAGTACCGTGAACAGGAGGCCATCCGCCTGTGCCTGAAACACTTCCGGCAGCACAACTACACAGAAGCCTTCGAGTCCCTGCAGAAGAAAACACGGATAGCTCTGGAGCATCCCATGCTCACGCACCTCCATGAGCGGCTGGTCCTCAGAGGAGACTTTGACGCCTGCGAGGAGCTCATAGACAAAGCTGTGAGAGGTACCTCACCCTGTGTTTCCTCATATGGATCTCTGCCACATTCATTAAGTAGGGAATGTGGGCATGTTGATTCACTGTAGGCAACAGAACGGTTCTGGATTATAATCTTGTTGTGTTGCAAGTCAGTACATCTTGTTGACTTTATGCCAAATAAAGATGATCTCCAATTGAATGGTCTGTTTCACTTGACGCAGACTAGACATGATTTTAGAGTGTAGATAAATACACTGCTTTCACTATTACAGATTTTTTTTTGATGAACATTATGACACAGTTGCAGTATTATACAGCAGATTGTACTTCAAAGTGGTTTGCAAAACTTTTTTTTACATTCTCCTGACAAAAAAAAAAAGGAAATATGGATTTTATATATTTCAGCCTTCCCATACATTTAAAATAACAGTCATAATGATACATGCCACATTTTGACACACACACCTGTGGGTGGTTTCACAGTTGAGTGCTGTAGTTTCCATAAAACTGTTGGTCATATGTCAGTACTGTGCAACTTAAAAAGTCATTTTTAAGCTTTCATGCAAGCTATCAGGAAGACATTTACATAAATTTTGTTTTAAATTTTAAAAGTAAACCTTGAAATATTTAAATGGATTTGACACACTTACTATAGACTTTTTCATGGAGCATTGTATTCCCATTTCAATCTGTTTAAATGTCCAATCTGAATAAAAATGCTCAATTGGAATAAAAAGACCCAAACAGATTGAAATTTCTATTGGTTTATGAGAGGTGTGAACCTAATCTTTTGGTATGATATGAGAACACTTCGTATACAATGATGTAGAAAAGGCATAATGATGCGGATGCATGGAACAAGCCACTGTTGTTGTTGCATGTAATAAATGTAGTCACATTTATGCAGCATTGTGTAAAGAAGATATTACACAGAAACAGTCCTTAGGTATTGCAATGAATGGGAGCAAGTGCAACACTCAATAATGTCTTCCTAGTGAAGGAAGTTCCGCCTTCCCATGTTCGTAGTTGTGTTCCATGTTGTTACATGTTCTCTTTTGCGGTCACAGTGTAAATTTACGGTAATTAGAACCTAATGTACACTTGGATTGCTTCCCGCTCAGGGAGCATGCATTAGCAAATTAAAGTGCACACTTGACTCTTTATCTGTTCTCTTCCAGATGGTTTGTTTAATCAGTACATCAGCCAGCAGGATTATAAGCCACGCTGGAGTCAGATCATCCCCAAATGTAACAAAGGTACGACAGAACACACCAGTGGTGGCCTCTTGCTCTGAATCTGAATGCTGGACTCCAGGGAATCCATGTCAGCTGGATTCAGTTACTTAAAGGCTGCATTGATATTCGTTGTGTGTCTCGTTCCTGACACACACAACTTTCAGTTCACTTCTGTTCTTCTCCTTTTTTATTTAATTAGGTGATGGTGATGATAACAGGCCAGGCATGAGAGGAGGTCATCAGATGGTCATTGATGTTCAGACAGGTACGTTTTACATCAAATGGCTTATTTGCAATGGGCGGTTATTGCAGCACTATTTAGCTTGTCCTGTCTTGCTTGTAGTGGAATGCAAGCTAAGACCGCATTTAGCCCCGCTGTTGCGAGTTAAGGGCTGTTTTTAAATGTGCGTGTGAATCTGAGAGCTGCTTGTTAGAAGAATAATCGATCCCTGCAGCCCCAGTGTGGCCCTGTGCATTCAAACTGACCTCAAGTAACCCGCTGTACAGCTCAGCTGACGCTCAATAGCTCAACTACTGTCTCTGCTTATCACCATGGCGACATCAGCCTTCCAACCTCAGCACACAGCTGCTCTTCAAGAATGTGATGATTTATAACCGCTTTTAATATACCATAATAGTTTTTATCCTTCGATTTTTATATTGAATTTCTTACAAAGGTGTAAAACGCCTCACCCACTCACCATCGTGCTCTCTTTTGTGTTTTTTCGCCTCTTTGTTCGGCAGAAACTGTATATCTGTTTGGTGGCTGGGATGGAACGCAGGACTTGGCTGATTTCTGGGCATACAGTGTGAAGGAGAACCAATGGGCGTGTATCTCCAGGGATACAGAGAAAGAGGTAAGAGAGAAAGTAAAAGTAGAATTTCTTTCGAATATGACTCAGCTGATTGCCCAAAAAAAATCCTCCCGTTTCCATGTCATTGAGTTTCGCATTCTTCGCTGTGCTTTCTTTTCAAAGTTCATTGAGTGATGTGTGCTCCTTCATTTGTATGTTATTTAGATGGGGGTTGTTGTAGCTTGTGAATGAGGAAGAGAATAAAGTGATTGTAATGGAAAATATGTAGAGTGACACCACAGTGCTGATGGAGGTTATAACGGAGATATCTTTGGCTGCGTAAAGTCTGGTACACTCTCCAGCATAGACTAAGAGCTGCCCATTAATGCAGGAAGGGCCTGCCTGATTGATATGATATGGCCAGCCGCTGTTGTTTGCCTTATGGGATGTTTCAGGGGTGGGTACATCTGAATGAATTATCTCACAAAAGTAGTCCAGCACTCACAAATGGCTATGCAGACTAAAAGAAATGTTTGTCCATCCCAACATTTCTTTCTGGGTTATTTGCCCATAGATTTGATAACTTTTACTCTTTGACATTTTGGAATGTTTTTAAAAAACATTATTCTCTAAGAAACTAATTAAAGGAATAGTTCGCACAAAAATGAAATTTTTGAAAAAAATCTATCATTAATCACTTCTTCCAAACCCGCAAGTCCTTTGTTCATCTTCAGAACACCAATTAAGATGCTTTTGATGAAATCTGTGAGCTTTCTGACACTGCATAGACAGCAACACAGCTGAGGCCCAGAAAGGTAGCAAGGACATTGTTTAAAATAGTCCATGTATATCAGTGGATCAATCTTAATTAAACAAAGCTATGAATATACATTTTGTATCAGAAGTATGAGGATGTTGCATTGCAGTCAATGCAAGGTGAGAGAGCTGTCAGATTTTATCAAAAATATTTTCATAAAGATAAATGAAGATCTCTTTCTCAGTTTTGGAATGACATGAGGGTGAGCAATTGAGGAAAACTTTTTAAGGTAAATTATCCCTTTAAAAGCTAAAAAGGTTTCGTGTAACTTGAGGAAAAATGCAAAACATAATTTTTATGTGCTGTATGTATCAGTTGATCTGACTACAGGGCAAAATCTATAAAGGATGTGATGTATTTCCTTTAGAACGGTCCCAGTGCTCGGTCGTGTCACAAAATGTGCATCGACTCTCAGCGGAGGCAAATCTACACACTGGGCCGTTATCTGGACTCCTCTGTCAGAAACAGCAAGTCACTGAAAAGTGACTTCTACTGCTATGACATTGACGCCAACACGTGGACTCTCCTAAGCGAAGACACATCCGCTGATGGAGGACCCAAACTTGTGTTCGACCACCAGGTATGCATTAAAATGGATATATATGTCTACATACCACCAGGAGTCTCCCTTGTACAGATTTATGATGAACAGTTTCTCAGATATTTAAAAACAAACCGCCTCTCTCTCTCTCTCTCTCTCTCTCTCTCTCTCTCTCTCTCAGATGTGCATGGACTCTGAGAAACACATGATTTACACATTTGGTGGTCGGATTTTGACGTGTAACGGCAGCGTGGATGACGGCCGGACGTCAGAACCTCAGTTCAGCGGGCTTTATGCTTTTCACTGTCAAGCTGGCAGCTGGAGTCTGCTCAGAGAAGACTCGTGTAACGCCGGGCCAGAGGACATCCAGTCCCGCATCGGACACTGCATGCTCTTTCACACGGTCCGTCTCCTTAGTAATGACCCATAAAGCGCTCTGAGCTGCAACTGGGATATATTGCACACTGACCTCATATTTTTGATAAAGCATTTGTGGCTTTTCTGGTATGAATTAGGACACTCTCTTTATATCTATATCAATATATACCTGAACAACATTTCGCAATAGGAATAAGAAAGTTTATTACAAAAATGGTTTTGAAACAGATACTCTTTAAAATGTATTAATGTTAAGTGGAATTCATGGGAGCTTTTGACAACAAATTTGACATAACCGCTTTTCTTTTTTCTCCCACAGAGAAATCGCTGCCTGTACGTTTTTGGGGGTCAAAGATCCAAAACTTACTTGAATGATTTCTTCAGTTACGACGTTGATGGTGACCACGTGGAGATCATCTCAGATGGCACCAAGAAGGACTCAGGCATGGGTATGACATCATACTGGCGGTTTTATTTTTATGTTTTTGACGTACTGGTAGAAAAAGCTAGCCTGGGCCCGCCCATACTTCCTGTGACGCTGCATTCCATTTCGTGAGCAAAGTCAGTCTGGCAAAGCTGCCGTTTTAGAGCATTTCAGATTCCCAAAAAAATGGGAACCAATGAGAAACGAGCTGTCCCCCTGTAATGTAAAGTAACCGCTTACTGTTAGGCACAAACAATTTATTGTGTTAGAAAATTATTATATTCAATGGCTTCTCCTACTTTTCTTAGTGAAGTTTATTTTCAGTTTATTAGGAAGTGCCAATATTAAAAATCTTTTTTATTTTTTTTTATGCAATATTCGAATTTTACGCTTTAATTAAATTCACAACTTTGGATGGAAACCCAGCTAGTGGCTCTTACAAAGTCGTGCCCTGAGAAGACACTCCTTAAAAGGAGAGCAGAGGAATCTTAAGCATTAAGGTGACATCATGTTCAGAAATAGTTGAATCAGGTGGGGATTATGTCACTGCTGCGGCCAGTTACATGCAGCTGAGGCGAACATGTGATTTATTGCAGTCTTACTGTTCAACAGCTAAATCAACTTGACATCATCTGTATCCCTGATACTGATATACACAGATCTGCTGGTCCGGATGATAGTGATGAACGTTTCTCGTGTGAATAGTCCCTAATGATGGGTAAATATTAAAGCACATTACTGAGCAGGGAGACAAGGTTTTTGAGGTTAGAACACAGATTCTGACTCGCATTAAGATATTTTCCTCTGAAGACTCGGCATGAAATATACATTTTAATATTTAAAGTCTTCTCTGTTAGATTTGCAGCCTTAGATGATTCTGGTTATGTAAAACTAATGGTCTGGTAATGTCTCACAGGCGCTATATTATGGGTCTTGCCAGGTGTTTACTTGCTAACCCAAGGCTCAGTGATATTCTGGTCCTTGATATTCTGGCACATATATTTATAAAATATGTTACATTAACACATTTCAGGAAAAAAGAAGGAAGTAACACAATTTGAGGTATTTTTTTTAATTATTATTTTTTTGGTAGAAAAACAGCAGTGTTGTTATTTACTGAAACAAAAACTATCAAATATTTTTCTCACTAAAGCTGAAATAAAATAAAATATAGCCTAAATATTAAATTAAATTCCTAAATTACGATTTAAAATAAGTTCTATTGGAGGTATTACAATTATTGTGCATTAAAAATAAATCGTTGGACAAGAAAACGACAAAACCACACAAAAAAAGACTTAAAAAAGAGTGCTATTATATCGTATTTAAAAAACTTGTTTAAATTACTATTGAATACTATAATAGGGTATAAATAAGACAAAAATAACCCTAAAACATCTGCGTCTTTACACTGTCTGCCCCCTCTTGGCAGAAATCGGCATTAAACTATCAATTTGGAGTTCTCAGAAGTTCGATTGGCTTCTGAAGAACTGAGCTAGTTCTTAGAAAATACTTCATACCCACGCACTTGTGGTGATTTGCTCACCTAACACACACTCGTTTGATTACTCACGTTAGCCACACATGCATGCAAATGAAACTTGCATGCACAATCAAGACTTACAACAATACAGACTTTGTAAAACGTCTGTGATCAGCTTGGAGAAGAATTTGGTGAGCAGACAGGTCATAATGTCTGCGCTCCCACATAATCTCCCCCAAATTTTTCTTCGCTTTCTCAATAATCAGCAGAGATAGCATGGTATTGTGTCAAGCTCGAAGGAACAGACCAAGATCGAGCAGCCAGTTCACGAATAGGAGAGCCACCGAAGGTGAATGAGTGTGAGAGCTCTGTAAAGCCTGAGAGAGACTGTGCAGACACAGGCCTGTGACATACTTCCTGTTCCCATTAACAGATTGTGTAAAATCTCAATAGGCGACTTGACGCAATGAGAGAGTATAAAAAGACCTCTGTGTTCTCCCTGTTATCGCGTTAGAGAGAAATGTGTGTGCGACGAGGACAGGGGGTGACAGAAAGAGAACAAGAGCTAGAAGGCAGCGGAGAGAGAGACAAAAATAAGACTGAACAAAACACAATTTACCAGGAAGGAAATGGTGAGCCCAAACAGTATGGTCACAACCAGACCTTAAAGAAATAGTTTACCCCCCAAAAATCATGCAGTTCCAAACCAGAGTGATATTATTTAATCTGTATAAATAAATAAATTACAGGCCATGTTCAAATGAACTAAAGCTTTTTTCTGTTTATTTCACAACTACTTGTTACTTAAAATAATTCTAAATAAATTAATATGGAAAATGACATTTAATTTGAGTCGAAACTGTAGGAAAATGGAAGGCAATAGATATTATAAAGGAATACAAGAGAAATATATTTAACTAACTGAAAAATAATTAATTGAGTATTAGTTACCTGGGCCAATACCTGTGAATTATGCTGTTATTTTATTCATTATATTATGTTGTTTCATATTTATGAAATATAATGTAATAATACTAATAATTATTATTTCCTTTTTTGTTTTGTGTTAGTATAATACTTAATATTTTTTAAATTAATGTACAGCAGTGGTTAAATAATATAAATATTTATTAATATAAAATATTAAAATATTTTTTGTATTTTTATTTAGTAGCAGTTAGGGTTGCAAAATTCCCGGAATTTTCAAAGATGGAAACTTTCCATGGGAATTTATGGGAATAAACTGGGAATTCATTCAGTACTTTTTCACACCTCTGGTTTGAAAAACTTTCTGAAAAGGGGCGTTGTTCTCTGGGGGTAAGGGGTGGGGGTAGAGTGTGGAGGCAAGGCGGAGACTGCATGAAAGGGGGAGTAGCAATAAGTGAATAAATTTAGCTAATTTGCACACCGACGATGTAAACACACACACGTTGGCAAGATGGACAGCGACAACGAGAGCAGCAGCTACAGCGGTTCTGAGAGCAGTGTGGAAGTGGAGGACTTCTCCCCACCAGAATCCCCACAGTTTGATCACAATGATGACAGTGCAGGTCCACTGCCTTATCAGTTTGAACCGTTGGACCCTCACGAGCATACACAAGAGCGCGAAGACGAACCATATGAAGCACCGATAGAAGTGTCACAGTGGTAGCGTTTTCACAATATTTTCACAATAGCAAATAAATCATTCTAAGTTTATCTTGTATATGAACGCTGAAAACGCAAAGTAGACACTTATTGGTTTGCAGACGATGTTTAAAGTAATGTTATACGTGTGCATCATATTGTAATCTTATAATAGGTGTTCGTGTGGTAATTGCTCCAGACTCGGTCCCGGGGAGAACGTATGTTGTAAAGACATAACACAGGTAACACTGCCAATGCACCGAATTGGTTCTAAAGCAATATCACCTAAACGTATTTATGTTCCAACGTATACCAACAAGTATTAAAGTCACTTTTCTTGCAAATAGGTTTGGCACAGATGCGAACAAGTGAACGGTGTTGCCTGTATAACGGAACATCCAGGTTTTGAGCCTGTCGCTTTGAACCCATACGTTCTGCAGGCGGTGTATGGCACGTATCGACAGCTGTTTGGAGATCTTCAAAACCCTTCCATCAACAGGTTGGTTTTGTTATTTTTGTGCGAAAAAACTTCCTTCTTTTGTGAACACTATAAGTATAATACTGAACAGTGTATCAATATAAACTAACCTGTATGCTATCATCAGTTCTTACAGACACCTGGCATACAGAAATTTGGTCCGATGGTGCTGGGGATACCTAGGCAGACACATCAGAGTGGTCATACCCTCATGTGCAGTTACACGCATCCGACAGCAGTTCCCAGAACAAAGTGAAAATTATACTGGTTTTTTACCCCCTCCACTTGATTGATGTAACTCTGAGTTTGTTAAATTTGTAGTAAATAAAAATATGTATTTGCAACAAATAGTTTGTCTGCTTTCTAAACTTGTACATCAACCTAAAAACAATATTTTGCTTACATGTAATCACTATAAACTTAAAATAGACATGGGGTTTCATGAAGACAAACACGATTTAATGACATTTGCATGTTGAGCAGAATATAACGTAACATTAGCATTCCCAGCCATGATGAAATGTGTAAACAGAACAAATTATGCGGTACTTTGCAAGTAGTAGACTATCATTTGATAATAGCACTCAAAGAAACGACACATTAACTAAATGGCTAGAATAATAGACATGTAAATGGACATGTTAAAGCTCACATTGTTAAAAGTATTTGAATGGTGGAACATTCAGCACAATATGACAGTCATCAATTTTAAATGCCATTACTAATGTTTATTTTAAATATAATTTAAAACTATAACTATAAATAAAAATATATGGTTTAGATGGCAAAAAATTCTATAAATAATTAAAAATAAACTGTATTTCAATGAAATAGCAAGGATTCTGCATTTTTGTGAACATCAGCTGGCTGTTCTACTCCATTCTGATGGGTTTGAAGCGTGAAGTGTGCATTGCTACAGCCTCAAATTTTTCAGGTCTTGTGAACTGTGTACACAAGTGTTCTGGAATGTGCACTTTCTTGAGCTCGTCCTGATACTGCTTCGGCTCCTCAATCACACTTTCAAAAAGAACCTCCAGTAATTGATCCACATACCCTTTAGAATGAAAAGAACATGACATGAAGAACAAATACTATTTGGTAATTGCATAAAATCAATGCTGCTAAATTGCATACCATATGTAGGCCTTGTCTTTATTGGCCTCACTGTGCATTCTCCCTTTTTGTAGCGAGGATACTGCATGTGCCATCTTAGCTGTCCAGTAGCAGTTGTTGCTTGTTCTCTTGCACTGTTTTCATTGTAGTGCATAGCTGCGAGCTGTGACCTAAGGTGAGAATGTATGCAAGTAACAGTGTTAATCACTTGATACTTTACAAACGACCAAGCGTTTTTTCTCAATGATGCATTAATTGATGAAATGTGTTACATGAAAGCCTTGCTAATTAAAACATACCTGCACAACATCCCGACAAAAGAAAAAGCTAAACTCTTTGGTGCAAACCGAATGAGCAGACTGTGGAATGACTCAAGAGAGGAAGTCTGGTGGTGACCACTTAGACTTTCTAAGTCCCTAAGCAGTCTTGGAGCCAGGATTATGTCACAGAGCTTCTCACAAGCAGCAGTACCTAGGGGAAAAATAATAGTCAACTTACATCAACAGACAGCATAACTTAAGCGAAAGAAATGTACAATAAGACAAGTGAAATGCAATCATTGAATATAAAAAAATAAAACAGTATGTATACGCAAAGATAAAAATATCTGTATTTCAATATTTATTCTTACTTGGTTTTAGCCACTGCCGTGCTTGGTCTCCAACAAGTGGTTCATGGAGGCCATTGTCAAGGTCATTTATTGAGTACTTTGGCATTTTTCCTTTACCATCCTCTTCTTCGAAGAGCCGGGTCTCTATACCACTAATCATTTCTATGGTCAAAAAATTTGCAACATTCCAATATGAAGACACCAAACAATCTGACCAGAACAAATAAATTAACATTGCAAATGTTTTGTGATCAAAGGTATCAGATACAAAAATCCTCACCCGTCAGGAATTCTTTACGCAGAGCGCCTGTATCAACTCCAGCCTCTCCCATGAATGTAACCTTTAAAGTATTGATTGGGGAGCTGAGCTGTTGATGGACACACAGATACTAAATTCTTACATCAGTACAGAATTTACTTCAGTACATCCTCTTCACTGTCAAATTGTAATAAAAATGTGTTTTAGACAGCATTGTTATATACCAGTTATGTTTGAAAAGTACTTTATTAATTAAGAATATTGCGGACAATTACTATGACATTTCTTTTTTGTAGCTCCATTAAATCAGGGCTTGGATAGTTAACTGGACTAAAGAGAGAATGCAATCACTTACCAGTGAAAATGTGAACTAGTGGTTGCGTAAAACAAACATTTTTGATTTAATAATCAATAAGAAACTAATTTGCACAATACCACAAATGTCAGCTGCCATGTACTGTAAACATAACTTGGAACATTCAGAATCTTTAACTAACAGGACTTAGGCAGCATATCACATAATGCACCACAAGATTACATTGTTGATTCTGTTCATAGCATTACCATTACCTATCTAAATCGCCACAAAAACTGGCATGTAGCTCCAATTCCATCACAGGAAAGCTTTGCAGACAAACAGGACACTTTGCCTCTGTTGACTAAAAAGCATGTAATGATGTAAAATACACATTAAAATAAGTAAGAATAATGTCAACCCAAGCAACTAGGTGATTACCTTTTCTTCAGTAGCAGGAGATAAATCGGGTGAATCAGGAGGTAGATTGGACAGCTAGAAATAGACAAAACATTTGACATATTTCCACATGAATCTTACAGAATACGCATTAGGTTTATTTAATCAATTTATCTTACCTCTGGTTCTGAGTCTGAAAGTGTCTCATATTCAGCAGTGTTGCATTCCTTTACATGCAGAGCAAGAATCTGTAGTGGCATAGATTTGAAGCATTTCTTACATTCAGCTTTAGGCATCTGAGAGAACTCCTGGGCATCAGATGGCAGAGGTGACAAGTCAAACTCATCTTGTAAAGGAACAATATACAACATAGTTTTTCCCCCTGCAGTTGCACTTCTAATTGTGCTGCCACTGTATCCTTCAGACTCCGGAGGAACTAAATTTAACCGTCGTCTTCCCTGTCCACCTGAATAAATAAAAATGACAAAAATTATTAAATTAAATTCCATTTAAACTATATATGCTGTTATTGCAAGTGCTACTTTTTTAATATAGTGCCTTCTAAAACTACATATTAAAATAAACTGACAATAAAGAAAACTAATAAAGCAAGACTTTTATACAATAATAACTGTGCAAATGATCTTCTTCTTATGTTTTAAAATGTACATAAACAACTGAAATTCACAAATAATGTAAAACAGGTCCCTTTGTGTTACTGCACAGATCATACCAGTGGCTTTGTAGAGAAGCCAGCCTCCTGATGCTGACTTCATTTTTGGGTATGCATCACTGAACAGGCTAGACACCTAAAATACACATTTAACTCCAGATTAGAAAATAATTATTATAAAGGTTTTTAGTTGTTCATAACTAAGGAAATGCAAAGCTTATTAGTAAACCAATGGTGTATAAACATGCATCACCTCTGAATGTGTCAAGTCATCAGGCATAGTGACATTCCGTTTACCCAAGCCAGCTTGCAAAAGCTGCACCTCATCAGCTAATGAAGGGGCCATGTCTGTATTTTTATTCAAAAGAAACACTGAAAACACAAAAGGTTTCCATAATTTGTTGAGCTTCGCTGGTCTGCTACAGCTGGGTAGTCGTCTTTTTGAACCACGCTTAAAAAATCCAGGGAAAGACCTTTAATAGATTGAAAATAAAAATTACTAAGCTATCTTTAATACATGGATATGTTTATTGGGAACACAACAAACCTCAAAAATAGCCCCTAACTACTACCACTGTTCTATGTATAGTGTAAAAATGTATTATAAATAGAAAGTGTATCTATTTGTTATTGTCATGACTGCAACTGCAACTGCAACCTGGCCATCTCTTGGTCCACTGTTTGATTCTGTCCCGAGTGCTGACCCTGCCTTGTGCTGGTTTTCCTGAGCGACTGGTTTAGAATTTCAAGGATGTTATGTACAGCTGCAGATGCAGCATCTGCACCAAGATTAATGCCTTGCTGTGGAATATAAAGACCACTTTGATACCTGCACTACAATGACAAGTCCTTAAATATAATAAGTATAACTGTATTAAAGAGCAATCTAACTAAAATTAAAACAACCAAACTATATGACATAACATCAGTGCATTGCAAACTTGTGAATAACAACAATAACCCGCAAAATAACCGTTGCACACTGTACATGAATAAAACTTTAATCGATGTTATTGATTAACGTTACTTAAGCAACACGAACTTACTTCAAGCTGCCCAGAAGGACCAGCTGAGGTGGAAGATGATGCCGCTCCGTGTCTCTCCTGGGAGCTCATCTTTAGAAACTAAGAGACGAACCGAGGTGAAATACTGATAACACTTATACTTTATATTAACAAAGCACAACGTGTCGCACACCGCAACAACTTACCAATACGCGCGCGCCACTGACGTCACCGTCTGTGCTTCCAGGTAGAGAGCAACTGTCCATCAAAAGCTCATTAGCCAATCAGAGTAGATCACTGTTAAGCCCGCCCCCACGAGAGATTTGTGCCAAAACAGCAAACGAAAATTTGCGAAGCGTAAGCGAAAGCTGCGTCAACGCATTCAAAATCCGTGATTCGCGAAAACGATTCTTTGAAAATCATTAACAAAGAATGAAGCATATTTGAAGAGCATGTTAAATTCGTTGGACTGAGTAAATTTTTTCATTTTCATTGTGTTTTTCTTCTTTTGCATTGCATATTTTTGATCGTTTCTTGGAAAGTTACGTTCAGTTTTATAAAGTTACGTTCACTTTTATTGGCACAAAATTAATTCCATAGATAACCAGCATCACCTTCAAAGAGAATTCACTAGTTACACAAATACACATTATAAGATACATATTAGTGAAGTTTTAAGAATATAAACAGTGATAAAGTTACCAAATAAAACATTGTATGAGAGACTAAAATGATACCTCTGCTTCTCGTGTGCACTCACAGTGAGACTGCGTGTGAATGCTTAAAGGAGAAGCCACCTCTTCCTGAGATGTCCTCCCTGACCTGCACTCGATCTACAGCAGGAGGTGCTGGACCAAGGCCAGGAAGATCGTGAAGGACCTCAGCCATCCCAGCAACGGACTGTTCTCTCTGCTGCGGTCAGGAAAGCGCTTTCGTTCCCTGAAGGCCAAAACAGAGAGACTGAGGAGGAGCTTCTTCCCGCAGGCGATACGGTCTCTAAACCAGATCACTAATCATCTAATTTTTGCACACCGCACAGTAATGGACACTTATGGACATTATTGATCTGTTCACTCATGCACAGTTGCACATACCCCGGTCCGCTGTAGACCTCATTCATGGATTCATGGACATTGCACACTTCCTGGACATCTCCATTTATTTCCCATTTTATTTCCATTTAAATGTATTGCTAAATTATTGTATTTTTTTCAATTGTTTTGTATTTTCATTTTGTACAGATAAGTTTTTATATTTCTTTTAATTTTGTTGTTATTTTTTTTACAAGATTTTTTTAATCTTATTTTATTTCACTATTTATTTCTTTTTTAAGGTCACTTTCGGTCGTATATTGTACCGTGTATGTGACAAATTAAATTTGAATTTGAATATGAGTTTCTATGAATTTTGGAAAACAAGACAAAAATAATGTTATAAAATCAAAACCACATCCATGAGTCGATGCTCAACTTACCTTCATATTAAACCCCTTGGCGTACCTTCCACTTGGACAGAACTCACTTTGACCCCACGATCCCCAGTTCACTGAACACACGTCAATGCCTGTAAATCAGCACAAATAAACAAACACCTGTTTGGTTAACCATTACCGTCCTTGGAAAGTCTTTTACCTGGTAAAAAGCCAATGTTCCAGGTTCTGATATACTAAGCATGCAAAACAGCAGAAAATATTGTATTGTATTGTAAAGAAGTCACCAATCAGCTAACAATGATCACTCTGTCATCACTCCTTCAACTGCTATCTGGTTTTCAAGGACTACAATCCGTCTGGAATCTTGTTTCCCGCACACTAAATGTTATGAGCTTCCATAACACACATACGCACATACTTTCATATATATACGTTTATGTAATCTACTCATCTGTAGCCGTCAATAAATCACTGTTTGCCATGTGTTAAGACCACTTGGCTCGCACAGTGATCATAACATAAAAGGGAGACCACACCGATCGCTACTTTTAACAAAGAATGTTTATTTTTAACAAAATAGAAGTGTATCAGTAAATGCGAAGAGCAGAGCAGCCAACACCCGCACGGACCGACGGCCCGAACCGGAGAGACCATATCTTGGTGTGATTGTTAACTATTTGACTTTCAAAGACCTCATTCACATCATAAAACACTGCTTGCAGCTTTGCATTACACAATATCAGAAAGATCTTTTATTTACGAATTTACATTGTGCTCTAGAAATGAATAAATCTGCGTGCTTTTAAATTTTTTCTTTTATAAAGGGCATTTTCCCATTAATCATCTTAATACTTTCATTTCAAATTTTTACATTTCATCTATAAATTCAATTATTTTAATGTGATTGTTATTATCTATAGCCTAATCCCTCTTAAAACAAAAATCAATAGAAACCCAATTGAAACTATCACAGAAATTCAAATAGTTTCCATTAAAGTACCAGTAATTAAAATATCATTATGAATATACTGTTTGTCACCGTTGCTGAGATTCATACGCTGACTCTTGATGTCTGTGTCTGCCTTAAAGTGCATTATTTTAAAAATCCTTTTGGGTTATTCAGAAATCTCCAGATCTTATGCGGTAGTATTATAGCACTGCTGTAACAAAAACAAACATTGCTCAGGGATTAAGCTGAAAATCAGTTCAGTGACCCTAATGTGAAAGAGTCCAGAGTTACAGTAAAGCAAACAAATGGTGACATTTGATTTTCTCCTTCAGTGGCTGTTTGTTAACATGAGATGTTAACATTTTGTAATTATTCTAAATATCAGGTTGAATAATCTATATTTAAGTTTTTTTGGATTCTTTTTTTAAACATCATTTTTTTCACAATAGCCAATAAGTTTGGAAATCACCAATATACTGAAGGTAGTAGTCCACCCAAAAATCATCATCATTTACCCGTTTGACAGCAAAAAACAAAAAATTAAATGGAAGAAAAAAGAAAAACCTAAAGAAGTCATACAAGTCATTTATTAAAATCAAGTTTCTCTTTAATGGATTATAAAGTATTTCACATTATCACAGTCAAATACAAAAATGAACACAGAATTACTAATAATACATATTATAATAGACAAACATCATATATAAGAATACATTGTGTCTGTTTACATATCGTGTTTAAGAATAGTGTGTGAAACCATTCAAAACCTCACGAATCCACGTCTTAATAATGTTTACCATCTCAACATTTTATTAAAATTTATTTTTCACTTTTTAAAATTATTACATACAGTGAAACCCAAATGTTTCGGTCAAACTCTGTTCTCATGGACGGCTTAACAAACAACTAACTAAGTTATCTTTTAAGGTTTTTATTTGTACTTTTCAAAACTATACTCAAAACATTATATTAGAGGACATGAATATTTCTTGCATTCATTAAATGTTCCTACAAACAGAAACTGAAAACAGATGTATTGAAGTATATTCATGTGTGTCCAGTTACAATGATCAGCTACTGTACCCGTGACTTCAGCTCTCTCATCCAATGACATGATGATCAATACAAATATCACAAAAGCAAATCAAAGCTGTATTATAACATCGCTGATGATGATGTATGATTTCTTATCCAGATGAAAAAACAGCCGAATGTTCTTGAAGTAGCTGCTGATCTATGTCCAAGAAGACTAATGCACTGTATTAGCCTATACGCTCAATTACTAATTATAATTACATATTAACATTTCTACTACAAGAAAAGCTTCTCACTATGTGTGTATCTTAAGTAGGTGACACAAACACTGGCTATATACAAAATCAGATCTTTATTATATTTGTTTCAGGCATTGTATTGAACACACAGCAGTAACCGTCAACTACAGGCTATCCAAACAATAATTAATGCCCCACAAATGACATTTATAAAAATATCCAAATATGAGAATCAGCTTTCGCTTATGGTTTCTGTGTGTCTGGAATCAACCAAGCACAACATCTTAGTCTTAGGACTATTTCTGTCACAATTTCTAGCCTACACAAACTGCATTGCTTAGACACTGCTGCAATTAATGCTTCATTAAAACTTCTTTACCTGTACAAAATGATCGATTCAACAAGTATTGATCTGAGGAGCGTGCACTAATACTTTTACTTTCATTCATGTGTGTACTGTTTCAAGGACACGCCCCCAACAGAGAAACTCATGAAATATTCACATAAGCCCCGCCCACTGGAACAGTTTTTTCACAGGGAGAAGGTTTGAAAACACGAGTAACGGGTCTCTGGGAATGCAGCATAAGCCCCAGTCTCTCAGTTTGTGTTTGTCTGCTCCACTTGTTACCCGGGATTTTCTCCAGACGTTTCTTTTGTGAGTAAAGATCAATAAAAAGGATTCTTCGTCCTCTCGCTCATTGCTGAATCAACCCAGGTAAGAGGAGAATTAAAACGACTAAAACTGCTAGTGTGCAGAGTACTGATGTTACCTTCTTGAACCAATCCTTCTTTTGAGACGCTTCTCTATGGAATGATTTTAGACTCAAAATGATTATTAGATGCATGTTTGACGGAGAAAAAAACAGAAACAAGAAGTGAATGCTGTCTAAATGATTGTTTTTGGTTCTAAGGTATTTGTTCTACTTAAAGGGTTAGTTCGCCCATTTAAGACATGAAGTTGTATGCAATCCTTACCAGCACTACAGTGTATACACACTG
>JAUCMT010000088.1:3054014-3071275 GCA_032357475.1 Enteromius thamalakanensis
TTACAAATAAATCTGTTGAAAACATTTTGCATGGAGGTTTTCTTATGATTTCGGTTTATATTTATGCTTGGAAATAAAATATACCCAGTTAGTTCTCCTAAATTCCCATTAATTTCCATAATTCCAATTATTTCCATGAAAAGTTTCTAATATGGAATATTTCCAAAATTCCCAAGCTTAACTTACCATGGAAATTTACCGGAAACTTTCCTGCCCTTTGCAACCCTAGTAGCAGTTCAGTTCAATGAAGTTCAATAAGAATCAAGTGAAAATAAACACATGCAAAATTAATAAAAATATAAAATGAACTAAATTGTGTAAATTCACTTGCTAGTGCAATATTTTTATCAATATAAAATAGAATGTTTTAAATATTTTATTACATTATTACAATATCAATCAAATATTTTTAAAAATTGTTCTTCTATTAATGTACTAAAAAATGATGCATATTTTGGTCATCCAACACTTCCTGGTGGGACAAAAAAACCAAACAAAAAACTTTTGGTACTGCATTTGTTGAGTTTTGGCTAAAACCATAGGGGGGAAAAAAGCTGTGGTTTATATATTATGTCCAATGATTACACCAAGCTGCTACAACATAATGCTTTATTTACAAGGTATGCCTTCTAAGCTTACCCCTGTGATTGTGTTGCAGTACCGATGACAGGGTTCACTCAGCGTGCCACCATCGACCCAGAGCTCAATGAGATCCATGTTCTATCAGGACTCAGCAAAGACAAAGACAAACGCGAGGAAAATGTACGCAACTCCTTCTGGATCTACGACATTGCACGCAACAACTGGTGCGTGAGTTCTCGGACACACAGTTCATCTGTACAGCACTGCACATTGAATGCTAATGAGTACACTAGACCAGTGTTTATACGCTGGTGCTCAGAAGACTGCCTGCTTCGGTAATCCACAGAGTGCCTTCAGGAACTTAATTCCTGAGGTTTTAGATTGCTAAACGCTGCTGGAAAAGAAGGAAATCTTCAGTTATGATGATGGAACAACATGCTCTTTTCTTCCTGGACTGTGTGTTCTCTTTTCAGCACATTGAACTTGTATTGCAGAGGCAGTGATGAGCATAAATGCATTATACAAAACCCCCTTATATTAATTGTTCTCAGCTTGCACACGCATTCACATACATTGACTAAAGCCAGAGTATTTAAATGGTATTTCAAAGGCCCGTCTGACCTTCAGAAAGAGAGTTGGTGTCCTTTAAACAGGAACAGAATGTTCTCAGTTTGCGTGTGGGTCTGGGTGTGTGTTAAATGTGCTTTGCACTTAAACTGGGGGAGAAAAACCCTTTGTTCTGTACACTAATTGAAGCAGTTGGCTTTTAAAAACCAGTCTGTCAGTGTTTCCTTTGGATCTGGTGTACTGCTTTCTGTCATTTTGTTTATTTGACTTGATTTGGGTGGGTGCGTGTGTGTGTGTACACTTTTCTTGGACCGTATGCACAGTTTAGTATGCAAGCCTAAGTCTGTGTTTTTGTCTGCAGGTCGTGTGTTTATAAGAATGACCAGGCGGTGAAAGAAAACCCCACTAAGGCCCTACAGGAAGAGGAGCCATGTCCTCGTTTTGCTCATCAGCTAGTCTATGATGAGTTGCACAAGGTAATGTATATTGTTTCACTTCTACATAAATATAAATATGAATTAAAGGTTTATGAACGTTATGGTGGTGTGGTTTGGGATTGGCTGATTAGCAATCTGATTATAATAACTCAAAGTTTGTAGGTGTCAACCCCCACTTACCTCAAGGAAGTCAACATAAAATTAGGGTTTCGTTAAACATCCTTTAACTTTTTTAAATATAATTTTTATATTATATTAAATTTTTTTTTATTTAATTTAAAATGACTACTAGAGGTCGCATTTTCAAAACAATAACAGACAAAGTTCAATGACGGAACATTGAACACTGGGAGATGTCGTTTTCACAAATCATGTTCACGAATGAAATACTCTGTTTAATTACCACGGAAACGCCACAGTGATATTTGTTCTCATTTGTTTCAGTATCTTCTTGCCTCAGATTGTGTACATCTATGTTTTTTTAGGTACATGATATCGAAATGCACTATAAATAAGTACCACTTCCGCATTTGTTAGCATGCATATTTCGTTATTGATAGGCGACAATGAACAGGGACGGTTCATTATTTAAACCTGAAATTTCTTTGCATTTACAAATGCTACAGAACTTTTGAGATAATGTAAGTATGCAAGTGGCTTTTGGATATTTTATAACAAAAATTGTACATATTGTGTCTTTTAAGAATTGTTTCTTTTAAATATAATTTACAAATTTAATATTTTATAATAATGTAATATTTAAAAATATTTAATATTAATTAATAATTAATAATTTTAATTAAAAATTACAATTGTAACACTATATTATATTAAACTTCAGTGGTAATATATAGTATTGGCAATAATGAAAATGTAATATTTTATGAATAAAAATCAAAAATCTAACAAATTATCACAATGTTAACACTTATTGTACTTCAGCATTATTATATAGTATTACTACTACTAATAATAGTGTTTTTATATAAAATTAGGCCATCAAAGTCATTTTGTGAAATTCAACACAATAAAATACTTTTTACCTAATAATTAAAAAAAGTATCTGGTCTGTTGTGCATCTTTCTTCCTTTTTTTTTTTTTTTTTTTTAAGAATCTGAATCCCAAAATGATTGCAAATTACCAGATGCAACAGCTTTCCAATTATAAGGTTGTAACCTTTGAACATTCGTAGAGACATCTAAATATAAATTGTATTTACCTCAGGCACTTTGACAGCTTGAGCTGATAAACACTCATTTCCTTAATTGCTGTGCTGATTAAGCAAAGCAATTAGCAGGGGATTGACATCATGATATGGTACACAGGTGCATTACCTTTTCGGGGGAAACCCGGGGAAGTCCAGCTCACCCAAAATGAGATTGGATGATTTCTGGTCCCTAAAGCTGTGCCGACCTTCCAAAGAATATCTGCTTCGTCATTGCAAATACCTCATCCGCAAATACAGGTACAAATATACTTTCATACCAGTACAACAATGCTTCGCCTTTAACAAGCTGCTGCTCAGTGACTCATTATTCTGACCTCATCGTCCTTGATTAGGAAATTGTGCTTAAGAATAATATTTACTGAATTAGGTTGTCTGGTCCCCCTCTATCTGATGCCAAAGAAAACACTCAGATGCTTTTTGTTTCTAAACATCACTAGGAAAGTGTTTAGATATCTATTGCGCGTTAAATAGCTTGTGTCGAATGTTAATATGAAGAACATGATCTTGCTCTGATCCTGCGGTGATCTGAATGTAAACCATTAGGACCCAGCTGTATTGTTATGTAATTGCAGTGTCATGCAGCACTGCAGTTAGTGATTAAATTACAGTAGTAGTTTTCCATTGGAGCATGAGATTTCTGCACTTTTATTGCCATCTAGTGGCCATATTTGGTTACTTTTAATAGATAAACAGTGTACCTAGAAACTAAAGAACAGTCCTTATTTTTTTACGTTTAAGGTTGAATAATTGAAGGCATGTGTTGACCTTCTGCTTGCTGTTTTGTGTGCATTTCCAGGTTTGAGGAGAAGGCTCAGACAGAGCCCTTGAATGCACTTAAATATCTACAGAATGATCTCTCTCTTACTGTGGACCACACCGACCCCGATGAGACAAAAGAGGTCGGGACCCAGCAAAGATACTGTTATATTTACTGTTATATTGGGCTAAAGCACAGTCTGACTGGAATTGTATTGGAACCTATATGTGTTGCATTATTAAAAGTGCTTTTTTTGTATGTTTCCTGTAGTTTCAGCTCTTACCCTCCGCTCTGTTCAAATCCAGCTCAGACTTCATTCCTCTAGGTGAGAGCACTGTTTGATGAACACGATTGTTCTTTAATTACGTTCTTCTCCAGCTGTGGAAATCGGTGCAGGAGCTTCTCTGATGTGCTTATTAATGATATTTTTCTTCTCTTCATCACAGGCTTTTCAGATGTGGATCAGACGTACGCCCAGCGCACACAGCTGTTCGACACGCTTGTCAATTTCTTCCCTGACAATATGACCCCACCCAAGGGTAACCTTGTCGACCTCATCACCCTGTAGCCACGCCCCACACAAGTAGACCCCACCCTCTTTAGACCTCTCAGACTCCTCCCACCCAAAACAGAAGTTATTTTTCTACATTTTCCACCCGAGGTGTGCCGTGCCCACCTACTGTGTTTCCTCTTAAAGAAGTAATGCCACTTAACCGTCACTGAGACTTACTTAAAATGCAGAAATACAATTCTACTCTGGAGTGCCAGGGTTGTGCTCTTTTATTTTTGATTTTAAAAAAGTGTCAGAATTAGGTTTAAATTTGCCAAATTGCTCACTGACTTGGTTTTTCTTTTTTAAAGCATACTTGTGCTTAGTTTCGAGTTTATCCTTCAACTTTTCTTTCATACAGGTTGAAATGTAGGTGAGTTATACATTCGAACAGTTTACATGGTAAAGGGGTGGATTTGATTTACAAACTCTGTGATCATCATGGGTTCTTTTTTTGCCTTGCTATTTTAAAACACTTGGACAAACATGCGCTGAGCCAGTGGAAAGATCAGAGCGCCCTCTAGAGTCTCTAGTAGGTCAATTCTGTTCATGCTTGATACTGGATTGAATACTGGCTTCCATCTAAACCTGCTGCTGCTGCTATCAGAGGCTGCCATGACATTAGTGCTTTCTTTAGTAGTGATGAAACGCCCGATTACATAAATAAGTTCTCATCTGCAGATATTAAAAGGAGTATAGTGACATATTTGAGGTGTAATGCACACATTTAGGTACACAAGAACTGTTTTCCACTGTGTGTGTGTATGTGTGTGTGTAGGAACGAAAAAATTGACACTTTGTACTTTATAAACATGTCGTTACACTTGTATCCATTAGCGAATGGATTAGCGAACACTTTGCTGCAATTAGACAAACCGAAGACGTGGATGATTTTATTTTTTCTGAAGTGTAGATTGCAGTTTACTTCAGGTTGTGGCTGCTTTTGTCTGAAATCAATATAGTCCTACTGTTCAGCTTACTGGTACAAACTCCAAGGAGCCTTATTGGGACCACCGAAGATGGAAGAGACCCCTAACTATTTATTATTAATATTGTTGTTTCTTGGTAAACATGAGCCCTGAATGTCTTGTCTTATGTTCTGTGTCTCTCTATGATGTCATAGAGATGTCTATATGTGCCCTTCATTCTGTATGAGCTTCCGGGTTGTTTACAATTCTGGACAGATGAAAGCGTGTTGGATAATGGTCTTCCATATAGTCTATCTGGATTACTTTTTGCAGTGTTAGTTTAACAGCAGTTATTTTTGTTATTTGTCTCCCTGTGCACGAGTAGGAAGTGAAGGGAAAAAAAAAAAAAAGTTCCTGTAATTGGATCGCTCTTAAATTTTGTTGTAGTTTTGGCTTCACCCACGCAGAAACCAAAGGCTCAAAGAACCATGGGACAGTACATTATGCTTCACCCTGCTGATTGTGTCCTCCCAAGTGTCATATCGCAATTCCCTGAACTCAGTATTAGCTGTAATTTGGCTCTGTGGAGATACGGCGCACTGGAGTGTGGAAGTTTGTGATTGGCCCACTTGTGATTTCTAAGATTCAGTGCTTTTTATTTCTTTCCTGGCGTGGAAGCAATTTGGGTGTATACGAATAGGAAGCCAGGGCTTACTTTTGCCTTTTCGTAGATTTAGCTTCGTCTTTGTGCCAGGAAGAAAGTTCCTGAAAAAAAGAAGTATGAATATACACGAGAGGATCGACACTTACAACCGCACTTAATGCCAAATACGTTTTCTTGCTTTCGGTGTACATTTCTGCAGTGTCAGAGATGAAATGACTTTTTTTTTCCTCTCTCCTGGAAATCCTGATCTCATTGAGAACCCCCCGTCTGCTCTTGAGCGAGGGTCCGTTGAGATGTCAGCACTACACTGTGGCTCTCATGAATGTGTAGAACCTATTAAAAAACTGCATTGTATGTAATGTACATAAAGAATAAAGATTGTATTTTGTTCAAGTTTTCTTAAATATTGTTTTGGTCTTCCTTTAACGTAGACCTTTAAAACTTTATTTGACGTGAAAAAAAAAAAAAGATACAAAGTTATTGACCGTAGAACAATAAAGCAGCACTACCATTTACCTTGTAGATAAGAAAAATTACTTGAATCATATCTGAAGGAAAATATGAATAAATGCTGCAGAAAATTCAGACACAGGAATAAATTCAATGAAAAAGATTTGTTAAAATATGAACTCTTATTTTAAATTATAATTATTTCACTGTAAAAACTGGTGATTATTTTACTTTTGTGAACATTAACTTTTCAAAACCATTTAAAAATCTAAGCCTCCAAACCTTTAAGCAGTGGTATATGCATTGTCTATTGTTTAAGATAAAGTGCCTCGACATGTCAACTACATAAGAAAACACACTTAAAAAACATCTTTTAAAAAAACAAATTTATATTAGAAATCATGGCCATCACTGTCCAATCTGACAGAGATGAAGCTTCCAGTGTATCAGACCCCTGTCGTTTGCGCACAGCAACAAACTGACTTTAAACACAGAATACAACTATAAAGTCAACCTTAATACTTTGGTGGAAGAACAAGAGCTAGAATGAGACAGCAGTGAATCCCTTATAATTTGTGTAGTGCATGCAAATACAAAAATAAACTTGTTTTGGTGAAATTGAAACGTCCCCAAAGAAAAATATGCTCTTTCTGATTAAAGACTGACACATTATAATTTTATACCTGTAACTAATCTTAAAGAATGTAAGTGATATGTGTTGGATTTAGTGTCAAATGTTTCCAGTTGACGAGACCTAAAACCTTTATACTGGCATGATTACCAACACAGAGACATACGTAGAGCAGATGGAAGATAACGAAAAGTTATCTGCCAATCATGGGGGTCACATACTTTTGACCCATAGTCTAATTTACCAGGATGAATTATCCATTGGTCCATGTGTAATTTGGTGCCTATGAGATTTAATCTTTCCTAAATGGAAAACGAACAAACGTTTCCATTGGATAAGTCTCTATTGCTGTATTACAATTTTTGCTCAGTATTATCTGGTAGAAACAACTTTTTAAATCTTCTCTCCACAACATAATTTTGTAAAAATCAAATGAATGTTAAAAAAAATCACAGAAATACACAGGTCAGAATTTGTGAACCTTGAATAACATTGAAGTGATTGGCATGTGAAACGTAATCTTAATGTTGCTTCATAGCATATAAAATAAATTATACATTTAATACTAAAAATTATTGGATCAAAACTTTTATAATTCATAAATGGGCTGTTTTTACTTTTATACTTATGTTTTGTTCATAAAAAATGTTTATCAGAAAACTATTGATTTTGAAGTGTGCTAAAGAAAAGGTAAGGCACAAAGAGACACCCCAGATTGTACATTTACAGATTTTCCCTTTCCCAAGCCCAGTGACACACAAAACCTAAAAACTATTCCGCTATTTCTAGCACATACTTGACATTCAACTACTTAATTACAGCATATACACTCGGGCACCAAATGAATCATTGCCGTTTTGATAGTCTTTGTCAATCCCTGCTTTCTCTACAATCTACCGTTATGAGAGCAGCAGGTTTCTTTTTCCAGAGGATTCATCTGATGCCATTACAAGTGTGTGTCTTCTTCATCAGGTATGTCTTCTTTCAGCAGGTTGTCTATGGGGACGATCCAGCTGTCGTTAAACTCCCCATTCATTGTCAGTTTCTTCTCTTGCATCTCTGGCTGTACCTCCATCACCTCCAGTGTGGGATTGTCATGATAACCGTTCTCCACTGTCTGAAGCTCTTCTGTCAGGTGTTGCTGCCGAGGGGAAAGTAACCGCTGGGATGTTAAACTGTGTAATGCTTTGGATTTCAGCTTTCATCTTTAAATTGAATTATTCAGAAAATTAATCATTTGCAGAGAAATTTATTGAAAGTAAGAAGCAAATCAAGCAATTCGATCTGATTCACCTTTGTGTTTGCAATTGACCATTACCTGGTTCTTCCTGTAGGATCTGCGATGATAAGTGCAGTATGCTGCAAAGCAGCACAGAATAAGCACCAAAGCGCCACAAGAAGCCATGATGGCAATCAACGTGTCCGGTATCGTCCCTTTGTTTTCACCCTCTGTGCCATTTTTGGCATCTCCTCTGTCAGTTTCTAGAGATTGGTAGTTTTCTGTATTTATCATTTTGTCGGCTAGAAACGGAAAATGAAGTGAATTACTATAAACTGTTTGTGTTTATGTAATTAAATATAACTGAACATAATATGGCAAGCACTGAATCCAGTGGTTCCTCTATAATAAGGTTGTTTGGAAGCCGTAACATTTTCCTCACCATATATTGTTACTGTCACTGTTAATTTTTTGTCATGAATTATCACTCTCGCCGTGCAATTTCCTTTCATATTCTGACCCAGTGTGTTACAGGCTTCACTCACGATGTGGTTCTGTGAAAACAAAATAAATATTAAAATTGTATGCATGTATTGATCATATATACAGAGAATTGGGATTGATTTTGTGAGGTCATTTACTTTTCGTACTGTTATGCACCAAGAAATGTTTTTTGGTTGTTTGGTACGGAAACCACGGAATAAAGTCAGAATTTCTAGGAATTCAGAAATTGATTTCTACATTTTTTTTGTTTTGCTTGCATTTTTAAATTCACTGAATTATTATTATTTTTTTGGAAACCTGCAAAATATAAACTCAGAATTGTGAGTAAATAAGTCTACCTTTTATATTTGTTATTATGTGGCGGAAACAAGCTTTCTTAGTTTTGTGATTGATTTTACTATTATTTAACAATATATTTAAACTTTGAGAGTTTATAGAGATTCTTGATATTGAAATTTTAGAATGTAAATGAGTTATTGCCATTTACGTGCTCACCTTATTGCTGCTGCTGCTGCTTAGATCAAAGGAATGCTGCAGAAGAGATAATCAACAGGATCATTTACAGTAACAGGGTAAAAATATGAACAAAATTTAAGGAAAAACATGAATGCTAGTATTTTACATCAAAGATTTTTTGGGGAGTAGAGGTGCTATTATTTACGTCCTGGCCTATGGTTGAGGCAGTAGTTTGTGCTTTTGTTGTCCCAATATTTACAGCAGTAGATTTAGAGTCTTTAGGTGCTTCTGTGATTGGTGATGTAGCTGAAAAGTAACATAAAAAGCAGACACTTTTTAATAGTTCAAACTAAAATTACACTTTGTCATCCGTTGCTCACATTTTGTCATTTTGAACTCATTGAAAGTCTTCCCCTCCACTGTTGCGCTCAAATCTTAGTTGCATACAATATATACACATTCATATTGGATATCAGTGATGCAAAACTGCATTGGTTCTTGTGTGTTCACATTGAATATACAGCGTGAGCATTCTTCAAAAAGTGCTGCATTTTTATATACAGTGGAAGAAAGCAAGTCTTTTGAGTTTAGAATGACATGAAGTTGAGTAAATAACCTTATGCATTTAGAAATGTTCAAGCATTGTTGTATTGGATTGTGTTGTGAAGTCATTAAGATTGTACTGAAGTCATTCTGGGACTTACAATTTTCGTTAAGATTAGGTGGAGATGTTGTTGTCTGTGTAGACGAGAGTTGAGTGGTGCCGGCTTCTGTAGAAGTAGTGGTTGCTGGTATATTTGAGGTGGTAGTACCTTGTTCACGATTGGTTGTGGAATCAGTCATGGATGAACTTTGAATACTGTTGTTGGGGTCTGTAAGAGTTGTGGCTGTGTTCTGTGTCTCAGGTATTTTTGTTGTGACTTGGGTTGTGGTAGCACCATTTTGTTCGGTTGGTGCATTGGTTACTGATAAAGTTGGCTTAGTCTGAACCGGTGAACTGGATCCAGTGATTGATGGAGTAGTGGGTTTATTGGAATCTGTTAAGGATGATGGTAAGGAAGTGTGCTCCGATTTGTCAAAATTAGGGGTGTGTGTGGAGCTCTCCAATGTGACAGATGTAGTGACGGCTTTATTGGACTGTGTAGCAGAAGAAGGGGTGATTTCAGTGGAACCCAACGAGTTGGAAGAAGCGGTGGTCGTAGCGATTTGCTGATTTGCTGTAGTGGCATCTTTGATGCTTTGAGTCGTCCCTGTTATTGCTGTAGTTTGAGTTTGGTCAGCATTGCACTGCATGCCTTGCAGGAGGGCACCTATGAAGAACAAGCAAAACAGACAGAGAAAGAGTGTAAAAATATACTTGATTTTTTGTAGTATTAAGCCTCAAATATCAATTATACATTGAAATCTTTAAATAAAAAATTCAAAACAAAAAAAATTATACTAAAACCAAAATTAAAACAACTGAAAGAACCCTTAAGATAGAAGGGGAAAAAACGCATCTTAAGCACACAGAAAAACATAAGTGGATGATTATTTGTCACTTTGAATGATTACATAATTGTGGCATCCATAATTATATTGCAATTTAGAAAATCGATTAATTATGCAGCCCTAACTGGCAGTGATTTTAAAGGGTTTAAGTAATTCAAACACATCACCTTTTATATATTAATTATTTATTTAAATTATGAGGAGTTTTATTTCTTCTCAAGTTATGTCAGGCTGTGACAATTTTATTGTTTTTGTCTATATTTAGGCACCTCATATTGCTTTTATAACATGTTGATGTCACATCATAGAGGGAGTTTATCTCTGTTTTTAGTGAGCTGGACAGGACACTCCATACAATAACTTAGGAAGTAACACACCTACTCTTATGGGCGGAACCACAGATGCCAAACAATGGTGTCCAAATTTGCTTCTTGGTCTCTTGAGGCTTAAAACAATAGTCTTTCCTCAATTTCAGGCTGTTGAGTTCATAATTATATATTTTGTATTCGACAGATTTCTAGCTACCTACCCAGCTCAGAGTTACAGCTGCTTTAATATTACTTTACAATCTATATCTTGTGCAGACAACGAAAGACAAATCAAATGTATGCCGATATTCCTTTTAAAAACATCATCAGCTCATTCTGTTTACATCAATCAGTCCAAGATTTTATGTAATAAGTGACTTAAACTCCTACGTCTGTACAATTAATTTCCACTGTTGGTGCTTTTTAACAGAACTGGCCACACAGAATGAGATCTTGTAAATCTTATCCTATTGGGATGCCAGAACAATCAGTAGTGGTTGTTCATTGCTGTTGTTGGGATGGGGGGGGTCTTGATGAGAGGCTGTTTATCTTGGTTGCTGAGCCTGTGTTGTGCTTCATTTAGCCCTCTGTCTAATCGCCATCTTATCACAGCCTTGCGTTTCCAAAAATATGGCAGCTGCTAATCACTGCTCCAGACCTAAATGAAGGCTTTTCGCTGCACTCTTATTAATCCATGTTTTTAAGTACCAAATTAACTACCATGAAACTGCACATTTATTTAAGTAAAGTGTAAGGATTGGTGTTTTGACTCGTATCCTTCATCATCACCCTGTGGTTTCCATTAGTTCTATCGTTAGGATTGACCCTCGTTGACCCTGCTGTCAGTTGCGGCCTGTTTATTGCCCACTGACAGGGCTGCTGGTCGTAACACTATCAATCTAAAGACTGTGTGGAGAAAACCCAGACTTTTTACCTTTGTAGATACATCGTGTACTCCTACCATCACAGAGGCGTATGATACGTTCTTATATATGGTTTGAATGACAACAACAGAAACTTAACTTAACTTTTGGTAGACATCCAAATAGAACCAATAACAACAGCCGAGTCCTTCTAGAGTAGATAATTTTTTTGATAACAAGCAAAATATGTTTGCTGCATAAATCAGACAGGTTTATTATGCAAACTCATTCTTTGCCAGCAGGAGGTGCTTTAAGCACAAGTAATGAGAGGTTGACCCGGTAACGGCTGTAGACAAAGCAGCTCTGAGCTTACAAACATACCCTTACATGCAGGATAAAATGAAAATTATATTTTCTAAAAATAGTCTTTCTTCAGAAATTGGATTTTTAAACATGCAACATGCAGGTCGCCAGAAATAAATACATTTTTGCGCTTGTAGCCCGCGACACTAACCAGACACTGAATTCATCAGAAATCATTGTAAAATGCGGGTTTCGTGCTCTGTTATTAATAATACTATACAGTTCTTACTATTATAGTTTTAATTGCTTACATTTTTATGGAAACCGTGCACATAACAGGAATAAATGATTTCACAATTAAAGTCATTTAAATAGATAGTTTATTTTTTTTAAAAAACTATATATATATATATATTATTATCACAAAAATAATAATAAAAAGTAATTGAAATAGATGGTATACTTGATGTTTTTTCAAATCTGAAAATAAACCTAACAAAGCTCAAACTCAAATATAATTCACTTTTATTTCTGAATGTTTTTTAGTCTCTCATGCTCAGTTAGGCTGCATTTGTTTGCTCAACAATACTGGTAATATAATATAATATAATATATTATTTGCTCAACAATACAATAATATCTTTAACATTTTAATTACAATTTAAAACAATAGATTTTTATTTTTATATATTTTTAAATTTTATTTATTCCTGGCTGCGTCACATGATCCTACAGAAATCATTCTAATATGCTGATTTGGTGCTTGATTAATAATAATATTCTTAAATATTATCAGTGTTGAAAACATTTGCTTCTTAATACTTTTTGTAGAAACCAAACTTTTTTTCAGAATACTCAAACGAACCGAATTTGAGTATATTTATCATCAGCTAAAACTTCCTTAAACTATTATGAACTATTCATGGACTAATTGTAATACTGCAATAATTAATAAATAACTGTAATAATTGATTTCTTTTAGTTTTAATGTGGCACCTGGAAGTAATTCCCTGCTTAACGTGAGAGCCACAGGGTGAGAGCGTTTAAGGGAAAGAACGTGAGACACTGGCCCCCGTATTTTGAGATTCCTCCGTCATTCTCCCCTCCTTTTCTGATCTGCTTATTTTGTATAACGTCTGCAACTGGCACTACCACGATCTTTAACTCCCTTCTCTAATCCAACCTCTAACCCAGCCTCCCCTCTCTATCTATAAATCCTTCACTTTATCACGGATACTTTGCACCGTTAGGAGCTAGTCTTTCTCAGCAAAAAAAAATAATAATAATTCTCCAGCAGATGAGCTCATAAATACAGAGTGCTTGCAATTATAAAAAAAAAAAACATCTTTATCCTTTAAGAGAAAAATGTGGCACTTCAGCTTTGAAACTTTTGAGTATTAAGTCCTCAAAAAACTTGATACTGTTCTATGACATATCACGAGGAATGCATTCGAGTCAGGCACATAAATGCCCGCTGACCTTGTTCAGTTCTCTGTCCAGCCCTCTCAGTCTACTTCGTCCTTTCTTCTGTCCGTCTTTCATTCATTGTGTGCATTTTTATATTCACAGTCCCTCTCCTCACCTCAATAGAGGGGGTTAGTTGTGACTCAGCTCCATAAAGGAGCCCCCAATCCCCATTTTCCCCACCCCCCTCCTGTTGGGCCGATGGGCTTGTTCAGTTACCTCTGAATAGGACACTATCATGAGGAGAGGGGGGCAAGCTATAGAGGCCCTAAGAGGTCCCGCACACACAGCTGGGGAGGGGGTGGTAGACTGAGGGTGTGCACGTTGTATTCATAGAAATTAGTACAAAACAATGTAATACAACTTTATAGATCGCCAGACTGTAATTAAGAAACAACTTACAACTTTATTAAAGCCCTTAAAACATAACACTCCTGGCCGCAAATCTTTAAGTGAAAGATTTTTACTTTTAGTAGTAGCTGGATATACTGACTCGATACAAACTTGGAGTAACATCACATTTTCACTACTTTTTGCTACCAGTGGAAAGTACGGAATAACTTTGCATTTGAAAGAAGTCTCTTGTTTTGACCAGGACTGCATTTACAGTATTTGATCAGAAATACAGCAAAAAGAGCATTAATGAGATATATGTTTATAGTTTACAAAATAAAAAATAAATTATATTTCTTAACATCTTAACAATGAATTGTTACATTGCAATAATATATATATATATATATATATAAATATATATATATTTAATAAAAATGTTAAAGATATTATTGTATTGTTGAGCAAATAATATATTCTATTATATTACCAGTATTGTTGAGCAAACAAATGCAGCCTAACTGAGCATGAGAGACTAAAAAATATTAAGAAATAGAAGTGAATTATATTTGAGCTTGAGCTTTGTTAGGTTTATTTTCAGATTTGAAAAAACATCAAGTATACCATCTATTTCAATTATTTATTATTATTATTATTATTATTATTATTATTATTATTGTAATAAAAAAAATTGCTTATACTGTAATTTAGGAATTTGGTGGATCACTAGCTTCTCGTTCATAGCTGTAATGCAATCTAAACTGGTTATTTGAAATGATACAAGCTCTATGCTAGACCCCACCCAAACTTCCTGAGCAAAAAGGAAACACCTCAACACATGACAGAGAACCATACTTATCAATGGTTTTCACGGGATCTTTAAAACACTATGCACTCTTGGGTTTCTCATCTACTTTTGCATTATATACATCAGTGCTTACTCCTGGAATGTTTTCTTTTATCAGGAAAAAGTGTCTTGAGAGACACAGTAAGAGCAAATAAGTCAGAGAGGAAATAAGTGCCACACCTTCCCTGGGAACAGGGATGTTGACAGAATACTTTCCTACCCATTGTTCTGCACTTTCCCAAGCCTTGTGTAAGACAACTCTGTCAGGCAGCATCCAGACCCGAGCACTGCCAAAGGATACCGTTTATTTTGGCGGAGTTAAATGTTCAGGCTTACTTGACAGTAGAGGATGGAACAGATTATGCAACACAAGGAAGCCCCTCAAAAGGGCTGAATTTTATCAGTGCGTATGCTGAGGTTACAACATCCTCAGATGTAGAGTTGTTGCTCTACAAGAAAGCAATCTCAAACAATTAAACACATCTTTTAGAAAAGGCTGACTGAGGTTGTCAGAAGTGCTGATGGTGCTTCTTTTTGGATAAACAAAACATGAGCGCTTTTCTAATGACCGTCAGGCTTATGCCTGGACAGGCAGGTGCACTGATAATTAAAGAATAACAGTCCCCCCACACATCACTCTTGAGTCTGAGACGCACTTCATCTGTAATTGTGTCATTGTTTGTCATTTCAGCAAAGCAGCTGACAGCAATGTTAAGTGGCACAGATGCTGCCCTTCCCAGAGCGCTTTGCAGGATTTTTGCACATACAGATGCAGTCATGTGCTATCACCGTCAGCAAAATGTGTGTTATCTATCTTTTGACTCATAAACATCCTAAACAATTAATAAACAAACAAACACTAATCAGTGGATTGTAAGAAAATGAATATGAATTTATATGCAATTGTTATTCAAGATATAAAAAAGTTTGCCAATCTAACAGGCTCATTGAGTCCGAAAGGGTCAACAAATGCCAGAAAAAGAGAAAATTATTGTTAAAGAACGTTTCACTGAAGTTATTTTATTAATTTTTATATGAATTTTAATTTTCCTAACATTATAGGAATATTGAGTTTCTAAAGTAAATAGTTCCTTGAACAGTGTAATCATAAGTAATGAATGTAATATGTTGCTAGAAAAAAACTGACTGAATAAATATAGTTAAGTAGTTAGTTTTAATCATTATCGTTGGGAATTACGTGAGAACGCTGAAAGAATTTCAAACTTTTAAGTGTGTAAAGAAGTTCTGAAATCAGTTTATTTGATCAACCATAACTGAGAAAAGGCTACACATAGAGTTAGATCGACGCCACTAATTATTAATTATGAGAAACGTTGAATTAATATTTAAGCAGCATGATATTATGAACGTAAACTCACCTAATACAACGAGTGTCCACGAGATTGCCATTTTCAGCCCGTCAGTTTGATGCTCGCTGCTCTTTCAGTGACTTCAGGAAAAGTTTTGCATGAAAATGTAGAGACGCCGATCGGTTCCGCTTCTCGTCTTGAGTTTGTATCTGCACTTTCTTTTTTTGCAGCTGGTTTTTTTTTTTTCAATCTTAAAGCCAAGAGGAGTGCTTTTGTTTGAGCTGCCTCTTCTCTGAGTCTCTACCCCACCCTGAGGGTCCGGGGATTTGGGGGGCAAAGTTTTGCTGGGTTTCCTTGGCTGCGCGGATTGTGATGCATTGAATGCGCGGAGTCGTCTGGAGTGACGTGCTGTGCGGAGGATCTCGAGGCAGGTCTGAGATGCAGCAGCTCGCGCAGGGGGGACCCAACAGAAAGGGTTGGGCTGGGCACACACAGGACTAGCCCATCAGTACTAGTCTGTCTAACATCATGCATATCACAGGTCTTAAAACATTCAACATTCTGAGCTTTCTGTGTTTCTTAATATTTAATGATGTGTTATATATTAATAATACTACTAATAAATTTATTATATAATTACGTTTGTCATATTATTATTGTAAAATAATAATATGACACTTTTCTTTTTTACAAATTGTATAAATTTGTAAAAACAAAAATTGTAAAAAAAAATATTATATTAATATCATAATTTTAATAATTGTATATATTTAATTATTATAAATAATATAATAATATCTACTTTAGTTATGTCTGATATCATGTCACTTTTAAGTCCAGATCCTGATGTATCATTAAATCAACATCCTTGTTCCAACCAACATTTTTGTTCCTAAATATTTAATGGTCTTACTAACGTATCATTATAATAATAACAATAACAGTTATTATTATTATTATTATTATTGCATAGTTAAATAAAATAATCAACATAAATGTTATTCAAATGAGTAAAAATAGAAAATCTATCAATTTGTATATTGCATACATCACTAATATAATATTACTAGTAATATATAATTTTATTATCAAATAATAAAACAAATAAAATGCATATTTTATTATGAATGTGATATATATTATTACTAGTATTATTTTCATTATAATTTCTACCAGTTGTATATTGCATATATAATATTACTCTCAGTATAAAAAAAATACTGTTAATTGCATAATTTGATTTTAAAAAGTTGTAATTGTTGAAGTAACATTAATTTTTTATACATCATTCTTGCACTTACAGACTTTTTAATTTTTTAAATTAAATTAAATTAAATTAAATTAAATTAAATTAAATTAAATTAAATTAAATTAAATTAAATTAAATTA
>JAUCMT010000088.1:3079936-3092223 GCA_032357475.1 Enteromius thamalakanensis
ACACAAGTGAAATGTCTCACCTGTCCACGAGCAGATGTCCATCATTACAGCGAACGTCTGTCCAGAGCTCTGTGTGCTCCAAACACATCTCTTATTCTGTAGAGGAAAGACAGAGTCTAAGAAATTGCACAATACTGAACATAAATCTACATTTTTTTGCATTTGAACTCTTATCTCTATTAAATTCTTTCCCCCAAAGACATACACTGTAAAAGGTTTGCTGTAATTATGCAGCTGGAAGCCAGTAACTTACTGTAAACTTATATTTATCATATTTATTGGTAACAATACAACCTTTTTCTGATATTGGTTCCCAGAAATGCTTTGCACAAGGAAAAATGTTTATTAATTTATTTCCTTTAAGGATAAAGACCTTTTAATGTTTAATGTTCATGTATCTTTGAACAAAATGTTGCTCGTAAACAACATAAATTGAAATCTACAGAAAGTTACTGGTATCCAGCCGCCTGTAATACTGTAATATTTTACAATGTAGATTTAGTCGCTAGCAATGCTGTGGCTTTTAAACTTTCAGCTGGTATTTGGTCAGTTATGCCCATTCTACCCTTTTCTGACTAATTGTTTATAGAATATGACACTATATAGCTCATAGATAGAGCCCTAAAAAACATTGGTGGCGAGTGCTTATCCTTCATCTTACCTGTTTGTCTGAAAAGCCAAAGGCCAGGGAGTTGAGGGACAACAGCAGTTAAAGAGACACTGACATCTACAAAACAACAGAACAAGATCAAATAACCCATAACGCCAAAACGCTACACAATAAAAACTCAAATGGTCCAAATTAGTGTCAAGTAGGTGGACTGGGTTTATTTTTCAACATTTCTCAGTAAATCAGTGAGAGAAACTGCTGTGGGAGCAGCTGATTAGATGTGTTTAGTCCAAAATGATCTGCATGTACTATAGTTCACATGCAGACATAATGCTAATTCTTTTGTCTGTAAATAAAAGTGTATATGTAGACATTAACTACACTGAATACACTTCTTCAAACTAAAAGTATTTTTTCTGTAGTGCTACAAGTAAAAAACGTGTTTAGGTGGTTAATTTATAAGTATTTAAATTTGATTTTGCTGTTTGTTTATTTATATTATAAAAATAGTGTCCACCAAATCAATAAGATTTTAATAACATGCAAGAAGTCATTTTGCTGTTAAAACAAAAGAAAGTGAAAAAAACATCCATGTAGATATTTGTTTGAACCCTTTAAATACATTTAGTGTATGGAATCATGCACTTCACATCAACAATACAACATGAGCTTTACACAAAGGCACTTACTAATGGAAAGATTCAAAATTGTTTGATAACCTCTTGATTTGTTCATTTTTTTGCCTTGAATACTTTAAACAGTAGTTCTTCTTAATCGTGGTCCTGCACTTTCGTTTTCCACTCATTGAGTTCATGTAGCGTATACAGAGTTGAATCAGGTGAGAGAGACAAACTAATATGTGCTGTGTAGACTGAGCAACACCAGATCTCATCACAGCATCCATGTTACAGAAGGATTGCATTAATATGTATAGCGTAAAACTATGCACCTCATGAACCTTGTACTTTGACAAACAGCTTGTTGTGAATGTAAAAATGATGTGTAACACAGAGACTAAAGCTGTAAATTATTATCCAAGACCGATACCTGTTGAGGCTTATGAGATATCAATACAAGCAAGTGAAAAATGTTGACACATTAAATGACTTCAATATCTTTCAGCATCTGCTGAAATAGAAGCAAGTTGTTTGCATTTAAGGCATTAACACACACACACACACACACACACACACACATAAAAACCTCCAACAAATGACTTGATTGGCAGCTAGTACATCTTGCATGCAGAGCTGCTACATTTTGATATTAAAGGTAAAACTTTTTTTTTGCATTATCATAGAACATATTCAGTTACTGTGCATGTGGAATATATAAGAGCATCTGGCAGGTGGAAGCATCTTTATAATTTTGACTGCTTGGTTTCAGGTTGACATCCTTCTAGAAGGTGAAGCGTCTGTCATTGGAATGGCCCACCTTGTCCAGGCTGGGGTTGCAGGCGAATTGAATCATTGGAGGAGGTCCACACATGAGGATGAGTGTGTCTTCTGCCTGTGGAGGAAGATGGCTCCTCACCATGTCCTCGTTTATGAAGCCTTGGCTGTACTCCCAACCTAACACATGGAACTTATTATTGTAGCCTGTCAGCTTCTGCTTGAGTTTTAATGTCTGGTTGAACTTGGGCAAGTCACATAAACTGAGCTTTTTCGTTTTGCTAAACAGCATCAACAAAAGCCAGAAACTCTTACCATCTGGAGCTCTGTCGACGGTGTACCACAGCTTAAAACGTGTCGGGTGATTGGCCATGACCTCTTCTAACTCAGGACGTAGGAGGATGTCTTTTTCTGTCTGTTAGAGTGAGCGGGAGTCATTATTAGTTTGAAATATAGCAGTCAACTTTTAAAGTGGATAAAAAAAAAGTTGTCCTGTGACAAGAATGGGTATTGTTTTGGTTTTAGGACAACTTTGATGAAAGGTTTTGATCCACTTCAACTGAGCATGAAACAAGTGCACTGAACCAAAGACGTATTTCTGAGCATAATTGCACCTTAACATTAAATATATGTTTGTTTATAATTAGTATATACTTAATGGACAAAAATCCTTGGCTCACCTGGTTTGCGAAAAGTAAGTAGCACACGGTCTCATCCTTCGGATCTTTCATGATTGCTGTGATTATCTGGAGCATAGGTGTAATGCCTAAAAAATAAAGATGAACTCATGAGAAAATCTATACAATTGCTCTCAGAAATGGCCCAGAAATGTGCTTACCTGTTCCCCCAGCAATCATGCCAACGTGTTTTGCAGTTTTAATCACGGGGTCTGACTTCTTATCAGGCTTGATTGCGAATGATCCTGCAGAAAAGTTGATACCGGAAGTCGTTTTGAAACAAAGTGTTTGACAGTCAAATATTTTTATGCGTCCAGTATGTTCATGTGCAGTTGATTTATTTTCCTTTCAACAGTAGATGTTTTTATAGCACTGTCCTGACTTCAAAACTACAAACCTTTGCCTTTGTAAACCAGCAGTCCACTCGGCCCTCTGAAATCAATTGTGTCACCAATACGAAGGCTCTCCAAGTATTGAGACATCTTCCCACCCTCTGGAAACTTTGGATGGACATTTTTATAATATATCTGAAAAGAGAGGGAACAACATGTCTAAGCTTGAAATAATTTCATTTTAAACATGAATATGTTTGCTTTACAGTTACATTTATTGTATGTTATACCTTCACAACCAGGTCAACAAAGCCTTTGTCATCATCACTAGACACAGGGGTGTAAGGCCTTACCACAAGGTTGCCATCAATCTTGGCAGACAGGTAGATGTGTTGTCCTACACATGCAATGCATAAACGTTAAATGTGGCACAAAAAGAGTCAAATTTTATTTTTGCAATGTTCATTGTAGGTAAAGTTGTGTGTTACATGCTTGTATTTTTGCCAGTCACTGCACTAACTTAGTCTGCACTAACCAATAGGAAGTCCAAGAACATGTTCTGGTGATTTTAAAGCGAAGCGAAACCTTCTTGTATCATGACTGATAATCTTAAAAGAGAAAAATATAAATGGAATTAACTTACTACCAATAAAACCTATTTATACAAGTTAAAGCACTACATTTTTTAAATATCCTCACCTCTTTGTCCACAAGACGCAATGCATACTTTACATTTGGGTCTTCAAGAGTAATGGCAGGTTGTCTTTTTATGCCAAAGAGCCTCCGGATCAAATCAAACACGAACTGAAAGCTTCCAGAGATGAGCTATGGACAGGGAAATTAAAGGGCGTTTTCTAATTATGCAGTAATGCACCAGACAGGTTCATGTAGGCTACAAAATGGCAATGGGCGTGTGCTGCACAAAGGCTAAAAACAAACTGATGACTGTCAACAAACGATAAGAATACATTTAACCTTTAAAGCGATGAAATGCACTTAAAACGTATGTATATGTAACAGTAACGTTACGCTGTGCCAAAAAAGAGAGCTGAACGCAGCAAAAGATGACGTTGTGCATGCAGTTATTTAATATGTATATAACGTTACTCACATTAAAGATGAAGGACATTTTTCCTGTGGTGTTTACTGAGACTTTATCAAGCAAGACGGATAACAACACTACAAACTTTACTAGAAAGTAAACGGCCTGTCAAAACGACAATGACTTCCTGGAGAGGGAGGGGCTAAGAGCTGGTGATGTCGTTACGTAAAGATTCAAACCCTTTGCGAATCATTTGTTATGAATCGTTAGTAAATGAGGCTTCGTTACGTCATAACTGTTCGAAATGTTTTGAAATTTTTACCTCAGTTTAATAATGTTGTACATTAAGTACAACAGCATTGTACTGGTGATTAATCAGCACTGTCCATGTTAAATAAAAGAAAGAAATAATGAAATAAATATGACTACTTTGGTTTGCGTGTACATTTTGGTCATGTTAAGGCAACGCCTACCCTCTATTTACCTTCATAATAATAGGCCTACTTTATTTGGTTTATGGTATTTGGTTAAGTTGCGTTGCATCGCTAGTAAAATAAATACATGTAATGAAATGAGAAACGTAAAAAAATTTTTGACCATGTTGCTATGTGCATTTGCATCTGGTTTGTTAACAGTGTTTTTAATGCATGTGCGTTTTGGGGTTCCAGAATATTAATGTGCAGTTAATTTATTTTCCTTGCAACAGTTTTCATAGCAATTTTGATCATGTAGAAATGCACATTTTGACTGTGTTGCATATGGGGTAGTCTATAATATAAAAAGTTTGTTGTCTCTGCCTGTTAACAAACAAAACCCTGCAAATTAATAAACGAACACACAATAATTAAAGTCATTTAAAGATTTATTGCATTTTATATTACACTTTCAATAGGCTTTATCTTTCTTTCATTCGTTTTTTCCTGACAGATGTACATTTACATTGTTTTAAAACTATAGTGTTTACACATGTTTTGTCTGAGATTGTACACAGTTTTGGCGTCACCAGAGGCCTGTTCCATAAAGCAAGTTTACCAAATAAGCCAGGTTTATTTTAGTTAGTCTGACTTATTGCCAATTAATTTGCTTTAAAATAAGTCCAACTATCTATTATTTGATCTCAGATCAGATTACATTTGTAGGTATTTTAATCACAATAAAAAGGAGAAGTTGAAGTTTATATTCTCTTATTCACCAAGCTCAAACAAAACAAACCATCAATTTAATAAAATAACACATGCAGACACGTGACCTTGAATCAGAAGGGAGACTTCTGGGGCTCCAGGATCAGTTGAATAGCCTACAGTGGGCAATCAATCAAAACTCATATCAGCTGTGTATTGTATAGGCCTATAATGAATATAAAATGTTACACAGAACCTTTGTTTAATGGGACTTATGTTATGTTAGCACCATAGGGTTAGCACTAATAAACTAGCACTAAGTTTAATTATTTATTTTCTTTGTAATTAAAATCTGGAAAGTCTTTAAATAACATTTTCTTACACTATTCCAGTTTTATATATTTAACCTCTAAACTCAAGAATATGGCTTGCCAACCGTCTTTAAATGTTGAGGAAACGTATATAATTTCATCCACAAGCTCTTTTGAACACGCTCAAGGTAATAATCAATCAATCCAGACTCAACAGTTTATCACAGAAATTTAATGACGACCCAACACAGTGGTCAATCGTGGTCATTTCTATAGACTGTACACGAATGCATGTCATTGAACAACTGTACTGTAGCACAAGTGTAACATTCTTGTATTTTTCGATTGCTAAACTCAACCACATCCCTTATATTTACACCATGTTCTATAGATATTTCTCTATATATCTTTTGTACAATGTACAATGTTTCAATCAGGTGAAATAATAATATCAAACAAATTCCGTTAGACTCTGATCCAGCCAAAGCATGCAGGTTTTTGTCGAATAGACATGTCAAAAGGTGTGCATTAGTGGAAAGTTAAAGCACGTCGAACAGCCTTGAAGCAGAAAAAGCTGAAGCCAAGAAACACAGAGCAAGTCTCTTTTTTTTATATGAGAAGGTGTACAGCTTTTACAAACACTTCATGACATTGGCCTCTGCTTTACATTTGGCTACATGGAGAAGCATCCATGCTAAGCACAAGTAATAGGTCAGACGAGAAAACTAACCTTGCATGGACATATTTGTGCCAAGTATTGCTTTTACAAATTCAGTTATGCGAACACAAATGGTGGGGTTCACTCAAGACAAATAAGCAAATAAGCAGGTCTGATCTTTTTAAAATTACACGAAGATGATTTATCCTTGTCAGATCAAAGCGAGGACATAGATGCAGTTATGACTTCTTATCTCTGTTACACAAAATAGCAGACAGGGATTTCACAATAAATGTACTTTGTAAGAAAATAAAGTAACTATGCTAAGTTTCTTTAAAATAAATGTATCTTCACAGTTTTAAATTATTTGCATCATGATATTGTTATTTCATAGTCAGCTACATATCAATAAACTATGTATTTTAATGGGTAATTTTAGTAATAATCCAACACCAGGATGGTATTTCATTGCCGTACATGAAATAAAAAAATCATACAACACATCTCTAACCAAAACAGGACTCTTGGACAGCTGCGTTATCCAATACTCATATCTCACTTGTGCCAATAAATGGAGTATTTGGTTGAAATTCACATGTCGTAATCTTTGGATGAAATGCCTTGTATACTAGAAAATCTGTTACTTTGGGTTCAGCCTGGCCAACAAAATCTTACCGGTAACACCCAATACAGTTTCCAACTCACCAACATCCTGAAGAGTTAACACAAGAACAAGACAAACACAGGAACATACACACTTAAAACAGCTTGTTTTGAGCTGGCTTTACATTTTTCACATTGAACGAAAGCAGTGCAGCAGGTGAAGACCAGGAATATGTACATCGGCTCATGGAGGTGGCGACCAGTGCAATGGCATCTCTCATAACGCATGGTTTCGACTCGCAAGCAACGAAGACCCCAAAGGACAGTACAGCCCTGCACAAAAGGCGTAATTCTGCATCCACAAAAAGAAAAATAAGCTATTTTTTTTGTATGTTACATTAGTTGCAGACAGGATCCATGCAGTTTATTTGACACAGATCGTTGGTTACGCTCAGTTTGAAGTGTACTAAGCACAGTGGTTTAAGTGGAGGGTTTGTAAAACGAACTAGTAGACGCAATGAACTTCGGTGAGACGTATAAACTAAAAGCAACGTGTTAAATCTACCGTTGGTTGGATAATTCGTGTTGTATCAGTCTACAAATGACTGAAGGTAGCAAATCTCTATTCCTTAAAACCGCAAAGCGTTAAACACAAGTGCTAGGATTTCAACAGCTGGCATATTATTGTCCAGTGACACAAATACCAAAAGTTGGATGTGAGTATTAAGTATACAAAACACCTCCTTTGTAAAACTCTACACCTAGTGGATGTTATTGTCCAACACAAATGGCTGGGGAAACTTGATGGCAGCATCACCTAACTTAACATGCATCGTTTGTTTAGTGTCACTTGAAGGGAATGTTACACAAATTTAAGGTTCAGAAGGCAGGCTAACAATATTACGTCAATTGGAGAGTTATATATACTTGTGTGTGTTACTAAAACTGTCCTCGGCAGCTAGCATGACTGTCGTTCCCCAAGACAGCTCCATCTAAAAATGTACCCGGATCCATCTGCATGCGTCGCCGAGGCAGTAATGACATCAGGAGCCACGGTTTCCCTGGGCGCTAACATTGGTTGGGCGTCATAATGTAGTCAGAACAATATTTCCACAACGTAAACGTAGCCCTTGGAATGGTATGAGTTCAGCAGGCTGACGTTTCCGCGACGCTGTGGAGTGAAATGCGATCCCGTCGGAGAGGTGCTTGACGGCGGTGATGTTTGAAATGTTTCCAACCGGCTGGCACACAATAATGGAGCTCTCGATTTAATGCCTGGAGCATGGAGAGGTTGCTGGGAGTTTGGAAAAAACGTCAGACGATGGAGCCCTTGGAAGTGGAGAGATGGATGGAGCGGATGCGCAGGGCCAGGGTTCTCTCCAGGTCGTGGAGGACGTCGTAGGACGGGCCTGGACCGGGGCTGTCCGCGGGAACCTCGTACAGTAGCTGCTTATAGTTCTCCAGCTCGATCAGGAGCACCATGTTCTTCAGGAAGTAGCCCTCGATGAAGGCTGCCAACTCCAGGGCCCCCAGAAACTGAGGATGCGTGAGACATAATGTGAGACTTAGCATTCCTGACAGAGATTTCAGTACTGTGGATTAAGAATGCCATGCAAAGCTGAAAAGAAAAACCATGCAGTACAGTTACAATGTACCTCATACAATAATGTTTAGTTTGCCTTTGAGGGGAAAAATACTTATGCATTTTCCTTTTTTGTTTGAATGTTTTATAATATATTTCTTAAGACTAAAGGTGAGAGAATTAAGATGGTGACATTTGCACAGATTGTCAAGTAATTAATAAAGCAGCTTGCATTCTCGTAGGCGTGCTGTATTAGTCTATTTAATGTTATTAACCTCATGAATATTCAAATACAAATGTTAATCCAGGGTTTGACAAATATTGAGTGTGCAATGTCCAAACCTGACTAAACAGATAAAATGACTAATCCAGGGAACTGTATTAACAGGACCAAACATAGAGCAAGATAACCTAGGATTATGTTTGGCAATTGGCTGCAAAATATAAATAATGAATAAATGGGTGAACAAATACACAATCTTTTGATATGAATGAATAAATATACACTTTATATTATTTTCTCTAATTCAGTCTGTCTCATATATACATATGTGTGTGTGTGTGTGTAATATTTATTATTTTTTAAATACAATTAAAATTTCATAATTTAATATTACTATGGTTATATTTAGTAGTAGTAATAAGACATAAATGTATAATGCACAAAATAATAATAATTAAAGGTTTTACTGCTAAACATAAATTAATAAATATTTGTATATTATTAATAATATTCAGATTGAATAATATGACTATTATTATTAATAAAAAAAAAGAATACATAAATGTATAGTGCTCAAAATATTGTTAATGATACTGTAGCATTATTGTAAAGTATTACTGTTCAATACAAGGTTTTATAGCTAATAGATAAATATAGATATAAATAATAATTATTATTTAATAAAAGAATAAGGAAAGAAAGAAAGAAAGAAAGAATACTGCATAAAATAAATAAATGATTGAATGCAGAAATTTGTGAATAGTACCTTGGCATGTTTGTAGATGTCCACACAGGTGTCAGTGGTGATGTTCTTGGAGCAGATGATTTCACAGTGTCTTTGGAGAGCTTCAAGTTGGAAGAACTTGGCTGCAGACAGGAGCTTTTGAAGCAGAGGGACCGACAATGAGCCAAACTCATCAAGCTTTCAGGTTTCTCACAATCAAGAGCAATCACTTAATTAAATTTAAAACACATAAGCATTTATCACAATTTCTGCTGCAGCTCTACATGCAAGAGAGACTCCATCTGGTAAAGATGGAGACAAATGAGCGAAGATATATTCAAATATTTTTCTAAAGTGTTTTCCATGAGATATCTTCTCCATGTCATCAGACCATGACTCACTCATCCTCTTAAGTCATCAGTCACTAAGACATCGTTAGTGTGTGGGTGGGGTGAAATGGTTTAGAGTAGAAGAAATTATGATCATGAATGAGAAAAGAGAAGGGAATATTTAATACCTCCATCACTTCAGTGTTCCTGATGTGCAGTGACTCAGTGCCACCACAGTAGAGGTACTGCATGACCAGCTGAAATGTAACAAAACTTCTGAGAAACATTTTTAGCACAGACGAGCTCAAACGCACAGGCACATTTTGTCATTAAGCTGAATTGTGCAGACAGAGCTAGGAATTAGGCTGGAGTCGTTTGACTGTAATACTGACGTGAGTTTGAGTGGGATTTATGAGTCAGTAGATTCCAAACCTGAAAAATGTTGTACTTGACGTGACTGATCTCGATGCACGTGTTCTCAGCGGCTGGTCTGTTAGACAGCAGAGACTTAAACCTGGAGGTCAGAAACATCAACATCCTTTAACAGCTGTTTTATTATTAAATCAAGTATTCATTGAGCTCAGCAGAGATCTATGCAAGATGTGTAGTTATACCGAAAACCATGCAGTTCTAGAGCGGTCGGTGATTAGATTGTGATGTCACTGCATGATAACAACTTGTGTCTCATTTAAATGTTACCTTGAGATGGAGTAGAGCCTATTCACAACATTGATGTTAGATGTATTTTTTAATTATGTTGTAACCTATATAAAAATAACTAAACTAAAGTTTGACTGAGATCAACTGGATTGAACAATAACATTTTTTTAAAATGAAAAGTTATCTGTTTTTGCAAACAAACCTCTCATATATATATATATATATATATATGTGTGTGTGTCCTTTTCGCTTTCTCTTTATATACAATTTAAATATTAACTGAAATTATTATGAAATGGCAATTAATATGGGCCAACTAATTTAAAAATCTCTGTGCTAAAAGTGAAGAACCAAGCTTCCTAGTTCTGGCGCCCCTGCGGTGTAATAAACTCCACATTATGAAGACATACCTTTGAGAGGCAGTGAAGAGCAGCACTTTATGGGCATAAAAGGGCTTTCCTTCCACCAGAAACGTCACGTCAGACATCTCTTTATTATTGAGAAAGTGTGGATCTGTAGGAAGCAACAAATCAAATTAAGTTCCCACGTCGGAGATGCAATATTACACAACAGCGATTACACAAGCTTCTTCATTATTCACTACCGCCACATCTTGTGTTTGACAGGCTGTCATCAACACATTACAAGAAAGAGCATGAAATATGTCTGTTTTAAAATCGCAATAGCTTAACCAAAACCTAGATGGCACTAAAGTTCCTCCAAAACCTAAAGGTGAACAAAATGAAATATTCTTTAATTGTATGTTGGTGTCTCCTGAGAGAAACTGCCTGAAAAGCGTCCTTGTGTGCCCTAAATCTGTAGTTTGATTGGATTTAACAAGTGTACTTCAGTTAATTCAGATCAATGTGAATCCTTGTGCAGCACAACCTGATTTGGCCTTGCATGTTAAACTGAATGGAACAGATATCTTTGGTTGTCTCTATTTTCTCGTTATCGGAGCAAGCATAGACCAAAATACAGGCCAATTGTGTCTAAAAAGCTAACTTCTTGCTTGTGCACAAGCAGTTTCGTTGATGTACTGAATTGTAGTTCTTGTTTGTTTGATATTATTCAATTATTGATATCGTAAGTAGAGGCAGGGCAGAGCTATACTTAACAAGGGACTGCTACATACTCACCCAAACGAGACGTTTGCTTCCTTTTGATCTCGGTGAGTTTGGGGATCGGGAAAGGCCCGTAGCATTGGGTAAAGATGACTGACAGCTGCTGGCTGATCACTTCGTTCTGTAGAGCACACAAACACACACATGCTGTAGACCTTTAATTCTGTTTTCTAAAAGTAAAACGCATCCAGGCCTACGGTAATACTAACACAGCACTTATGATGAGCTCTGTAATTAGAGGATTTATCATGTTAATTACTGAGAAAGCTGGAACTGGTGTGGCTGACGTTGATTGCCTGTTCGCTCCGAGTCAGGGACTGACACGCAGTGATAACAATAATGCGGAGACTTATGAGGGACATTAAACTCTGAAGTGCCGCGAAATAATTTTAATGGTAATATGACAATGAACTATGCCGTGATATCAGAGAGAATAAAACACACGCTGCTAAGCCTCAATCAGTAAATAAGATACAAGTTGAATGTTTTAAATTATACTGATATATAATCTATATTTTAAAACAAGTTAATATTGAATTCTTAATTAATCACATCCAAAACAAAAGCTTTCCATTACGTAATATATGGATGTGCGCTGTGAATATTTATTATGTGCATATAAAAGCACACACACAGCTTATATGTGAAAAATATTTACATTACTATATATTTGTATTATAACATAATTTATATTACATATATATTTCAAATATTAATATTAGATATTGTTCATGAATATATTCATGCAATGTTTGTATTTAGATCTGGTTGACATTCCTGCTGTCAGCATGCCAATTGCACGCTTCCTCAATGCTTGTGGCAGTTTGCTGTGAGACAAAACTGCACATTCCAGGGTGGTCTTTTATTGTGGGCAGTATAAGGTACACCTGTGCACTACTC
>JAUCMT010000088.1:3092323-3104538 GCA_032357475.1 Enteromius thamalakanensis
ATGGTAATATTGTGTATCTGGAATGAATTTTAGATCTTTAAGTCCATCTCATGAAAAATTGGAGCAGAAACAAAGGTCTTGCATTCATATTTTTGTTGAGTTTATATAAATGTAATTTTTTAGTTGGAAAAACAAACTACAATTAGAAAATTTGCCTTTGCTACATGAAATTAAGTACAAAAGATGACTAAAACTAGATCTGAAATATCAAATAAACTTAAACAGAAATATTTAAAACCCAATAAAAAATTACACAGGAACATAACTAAATAGAAAACTGAAAATATAAAAATAAAAGCTAATACAAAGCATTACCTACTATCACAATATATAAATAATACTAAAATAAAACTAATGTGTGGGGGTGTAGTTTCTTCACACATTTAAACAGATTCAAACAGGAACTTGCACAGATGACTCTGTAACTCTTTATATATGTTTCCTGAAAAGCTCAGACTGTAATAAAGCCCAGAGGATAGACCTTGCTGGCTCGAAGGATCTGGAACATGAGTGGCAGTCCGTGCGTGATGAGCTCCTCCGTGTACTCGTCTTCTTTAATACAGCTGAAGTCCTTCAGCAGGCCTTGGATCAGCGGCCGTCGCTGCTGCACGAAGCACGTTCGCAGGGACTCCAGCCACGTGTGCAGGGTCCAGGGCACCCCTGTGTATACAATCAATCAATCTATCAGTTAATATATGTCACACGGCAAAATCCATCTGTCCATCAACCTGCACATGTCGCATCCATCCATCTGTCGATCTTCTGTAAGGAGAACAAGTGTTGCATATTGCAACTACATTAAAAGTCTAGGGTTGGTATGATTTCTTCATCTTTTCGGAAGAACACAGTATGTATAAAAATTACAGTAATATTATGAAAAACAATAGTCAGTTGTTTTCTATTTTTAAAATTTATGTGATAAAAAAACTCCAGTCCCCTATAATCCTTTATAAATCATTGTAATATGCTATAATAATTTACTGCTTATTTCTTATTGATATCCATCTTGAAAACAGACTTTCATAAGATTAGAATTGTCTTTACTGTCACTTGTCCATGCAAAATAAAAAATAAAAATCTTACTAACCCCAAACTTTTAAATCTAAGTGTAAATAGTGTTAGTAGATAAATATGGTGCATAGTGATTTCTTCACAGAAAGCAAGGCAAAGTAAATGTTAGACACTCATGTTCCTTGCTACTAAGGGCCTCAAACATCTTTCAAAGATTTGATGCCACTAACCTGGTAAACTTTGGCAAGTGATTAGTTCAGCCTCAAAAATGTGTCATCATGAGTATTAATCACAATGGACTGATAAAGAATGGGCTTTGTGCGCTTATGCAGGAAGTTGCATAAGCCTGTAATATTGGAAGTTTCATCTAACGCTTATTTTTATGTGTAATATGCATCAGATGGTGTCTGAGGCTGAGACTAATCACTGCATGACAGAAGTGAGCCAGACGTTTGATGTCTGTGGTAGTCGTGCAGTGTTTTTACTAACCCAGGCTGCGGATGTCTATGGTAATGTCCACATGGCCGTGCTCGGCACTGTGGTACATGGCCTCGCGGAGGGCCCTTAGTTTGGCCTTGCCTGTCCGGAGGGTGCCTTCGTTCTGTGGCGCTCTCCTCTCTACGGTGTCGGAGCCCTCGGCTAGGATCTCCTCCAGAGACAGCACGTCCCCCTTGTCCTTTTCTCCCTGGGACAGAAGCTTCCGGAACACGTTTCTACAGGAGCAAGTGCATGAAACAAACACATGCAGGTATTCATACTCATTAAAAGAATACTTCACTCACAGATATATAAGGTTATATATAAGGTTTTCCCCAAATCTGCTGTTACTTTTACCATAGAACACAATATATATATATTTTCTTTTTTTTCTTTTTCTTTTTTTTATTTAATTTAATTTATTAAGACAGGCTGTTGCATAATTTGGTAATGTGGCATAATGCCAGAACTATGGATCATACTTTAAAAATATATATATATATTTTGGAGCTTGACAGAACTGGAAACTTATGCTATAAAATATTCTATTATAATATAATTATTCATATGATATTATTAAAAAGAGCTGCATAAAGAATCTTTATTTATGTATTTAATAATCACCATTGAATGTTTGGAATTATTATTTTTTTTCTGTTACATTTATTCTTTTTTTACAAATAATACTTTATTCAGCAAAGATACATAGCATATAGACACGTGTCACAAAACATTTACATTGAAAAAAATGCTGTTAAAAATTATTTTATATCTCTATTATTAAATCTAATATTTATATTAAATATTTTTAATATTAAAACTGATTTCAATAAACAGTAATAATAACAAATGTTTCTTGAGCATATTATACTATTAATGTCTGAAGGATCATGTGCCAATAAATACTAATGGCTGCTAAAAATTCAGCTTTGGAATACATTACATCACATGAATAAACTCTGAAGGTTATTGTTTTTAGAAAGAAACTGACTGTTTCAGACAAAGCCATTAGCCACGAGGATTATTTGCTTGCATCATTTTTGTAATCAGCTGACTAATGAGAGCAGAGTGTTCTACGAAAGATCTATGAAATATCTTGAGCGTACTTTGCTTATTACTTCCATTTACCAATGCATTCCATTGTGTGTTTCTTCTCTGCTTTGCCGCATTTTCTCAGGATTCTATGTCTTTGTAAACTCATATACCTTCATAAAAGTAGCAGCGCTCTGCAGCTGATCTAATATGCATAAACAACCAAACACTTTGCATGCACCACTGCAAACATCTCCAGGACATGAAAATCAAAGGCATCCAGTTCTGGCTCCGCATCACATTCTGATGCACTTTATAATGTTTTGCCTTAATTCCACAGAGGTGGGCGAGTTGGCCGTCAAACACGCTGGATTCTCATTCAGACGTATGCAGTGTGAATTTCAATGAGCTTCCATTATGCAGCTCTGGCCATAGGTGAGAGTGAATGAATGAGCACGCAGTCATCCATAGCGTTCACCAGCAATGGAGAGTGATGGGGTTGGAGTTATGGTAGTAAATTACACACGGTTTTGTGGCCAAATACATCAGCTCAGCTGCGTGCCAATAATAACACATCAGGGGTTCAGATCTGATAGATTGAGTTTCCACAGTCAGAATGATGCATAAGGACAAGGAAATAATGATACGTGGTGACAAATGTGTCAATGAGCTAATGAAAGCTGGGTTCCCTGTTGTGCTGCTGGTGAATGTGCTGTCGGTTTATACACTTCATATGCTGTGGAGTCATTGGGTGCACGTTACCTGTGTCCATGTGATGCTGCCAGGCTGTACGAGTTCATTTCACCCAGCGGACCAGAGGAAATGCCATTACGGTAGGTGGTGCCAATCATAGGATCTGCTCCTCTTTCCAAAAGCAGACTGACCAGCTCGAAGTTGCCTGATGGAATGAAAGATAATTCATAATAAAAACTTGGTTATAAAATATTCAAATATTCAATATTCAAAGTGATATTATTACAAAAATACTGTGCTAAGTGAAAGTACATAAAAAAAAATAAAATGTGAAAGAATAATTATTTATACATTATCAATTGCATTTTGATAACTGTTAAATAAATAAAACTGTAAAATATGCTATTTTAGTAAATCTTGTCAATAAACCAAATATAAAAATAACTAAAAAAAATAAAATAAATAACTTGGGTATGAGTAAATCAGTTATTTAACTCATTTTAACACTATCATTATCATTAAAAAAAATCATAAAAATAATTAATGAAAAATTAATGAATAAAGTGTGAAAAAAAACGTTACTTTAGTAATTATAACCTTGCCGATCAACTAATAAAATGAAATAAATTGTGAAAATGAGAAAAATTCTCAGTTATTTCAGTCAGTCATGTAACCATTAGTTCTGACATTTTGTACAACACATTGAGCAAGAAAAAAATTGTATTAATAATTTTTGTTAATTGATTGGATGTTTTGGATTTTTGTTATTTTGGCCTGATTGGCCCCTCAAGCCACAATTCCCACAATTCAAAATCAATGCATACAAGCAAAAGCTCTTTATCTCTTTTCTGTCATGGTTTGACCTTAAACAGGTAATAAAAATTAATATACATATTTTGTTAGCATATGACTTCCAAAAATCAAACACATGATGTTGATGTTGTGAGTGCTTGCAGTTAAGCCACAGGAGAAAGTATTTATCAGTCTAGCAACCCGTCCCCAGATTGATTTGCTAATGTAAATTAGCAGGCTGTCCTGTGCACATCCACATCGAGTAATGAGGGGAAAGTGTTTCTACATTAGAAGGAAAACCTGAACGCTAACAGTGGGGGTAATTGACCCAGCATACAGCAAATGGGGCGTAATCAATGAGCCCTGATGAGTTTTGGATCCGATGAGGCTCAAACAATCCCATCCACAGCCATTTCTGTTGGGTCACAGGGGAACACAGGCATACGGTTAAACCCGTTTCTACACTTTTTGACTCAATCGGTTTGGCTAGTGCTCCTTCATTCTCCTCCTCTGCAGGAGATGATACAATTTTTGTGCACCCTATCCGTTTTTATCACCAAGAAGGTGTCCATTACCAGCTGACTGAAACCTGAATTACCCAAGTCTTCAAGAGTTGGCTCACTAAGTGGGGCAGACAGGTAATTTTCGGCATTATGCTGGAATACACTCAGCAAATGTAAATGAATATCACTCAGGTTAATTCATATTCATAGGACTGCCACAGTCGGGATTATGAAATCTCATTTGGCACTGGTTTCCATACATCATTCCACCATGTGGACTTGTCACATTCACACTGTGGATGTTAAAAAAAAAGCTGCTGTTGCTAAGGCTCATTAGTAAGTTTGCAAAGGGCTCTTGAGAGCGATGCAGCCCCATCAGTCTCTGAATAATACTATTACCGTTCTGGAGCCAGACTGGGGCACAAAAGTATAATGTCTTCAGTTTGTCAGCTCAAAGTCTGCAAGGACCATTTTACAGAAATTAGAGGCACAAAAGGAACAGAATGTAACAATTTAAAAGCAAGGCCTCGATGGATGGTACAAAATCATTCAAAGGAAGTTAATCTAAAGCACAAAAAAAGGTTTTTACTCATTATGTCGTCAAAGATTGCACTCACATGAAATGTCACTAGGGCTGTATTTTCTAAAGTGTCTTATTTTACTCCTAAATAGTGCACATTTTGATCTTAAAGTTCTTGAAAAATGTTTTAAAAGTGTTGTTTTGGACCACAATACATTGTCTTTCTTTTGCATAGACTAAAACAATTGTATTTACTATTTAGGTACTAATATGCACCCTTTAAGGTACAAAGACGTACCCTAGAGGGTACTGCACCAGGTAAAGGTACATAAAGATCATTTACAGTGGCTCTATGAAGCATTTGGACACTTAAGGCACAGCATAATGCCACTGCATTAGATATTAAACCATAAATTTTAAATCAAGTGACATTTATTTTAAAGCTGGCAAACTCAGCAAAGTCAAAGGGAAAAAAATACTAAATTATAAAAGAAATGTTCAGCTATAGTCAAATTCATTTACAGTCAATAATGGTAAAGATTTTAGACTATGTGAACTTGATGGGAACTTGCTTTAAACAGTATATAAAATAAAATGACTTAAGCTCCTTGTCTGAAGATGCCACTAGGTTTGCCATTTTTCTATTTAATCAATTAAATGGACGCATTTTGTGTGTGCTTTCAGTGTCCGAACACATTTTTGGGGTCACTGCACTGTATCAATGAGATATTTTATGGTACCTGCTGCAGACGCCAACTGCAGAGGCGTCTCTGTGTAGTTCTCTGTGCCGTCTTGAATCGCTCCCTCCACATTTGCTCGGGCATCCAACAGAAGCTGCTCAATAATGTGAAAAGTACAATCATTATAAAACACATTTCAGAGGACTTAACTTTAATATCACCAAGAAATATAAATGTTGTAATTTCATTAAATTAGCCTGCACTTATCATCACCTAGGCCACCTCCAACTAGCAAACATTTTTATGGTAATCTGGCCATAATTTCTTTCACTCTTGATGCTTTAAGTGCACGGTTTTGGTCTTGTTCAAAAAATGGGAAATTACTCCTACAGAAAGAAGGATTTTGTTATATTTTTCCTACTATGGTGGATGTGTGCTTCAAGAAATATCACCTTGCCTTTCCATTTTTTTTGGAGAAGCTAAATAAGTGGGCTTTTAGTAGGTCATCGGATTTGCCACTTCTAGTATCTATAATCAAAGTAAGACTTTATTCCACTTTTGGGGTAAGAATAGAGTGCACAGTCAATAAACTGGCCTCATTCTTGATACCTATCTTCGCCCATCCAAGTTCATCTGAACCAGGGCAGCACCATTTAGGCCAAAACTAAAATCAAACTGTTTCATTATTATTATGATGATGGTGGTGCCATCATAATAATAACTGAGGACAGTGCAAAGGTGGAAGGCATCAAATCATTGACAGCGCCACTACCTGCACGACAGGGACGTGTCCGTGTAACACGGCGAATGTGAGTGGAGTCCCCTGCCTGGTGTCGGGATAAACTGAGGGGTGCTTGTGTAGTGAGCTGGGCACCTGGGAATCATATAGGTGAAGTTCAGGGAGAGAAAAATTCAGCCATCATATACCAGCACACTAAGCTCCAATTGCGAAAATTGCAGGAGTACGAGCAAGAAAAAAAGGGGAAGGAATGAGTGAATGAGTGAGCGGAAAGTTGGAAAGTTCTTCCGCCGTCTGGCTGTTTTGTTAATTCAAGCGAAGAGAAGAAGAAAGAGCCAGTGCTCGTTTTGTTCTCAAATGCCTTCTTTCCATCCAGCCCACGTTAATCTAGAGTTTACTGCCGTTTGCTCTCCTTTGGACAACTCCTACACGCCCACCTCGCTTTACTCAAAATCCTGACCACGGTTTAGGATCTAGTTCACGGTTTTCATAGTGATAACGCAAAGACTGCAGGAAGAATAATTGGCAGCGAGTTCAAACGCTAGAGGTGTAAGCGAGAAGTGACTCACGTACAAAGCACCAAAAAAAGAAGGCTTGTCTGGCTTTAACGCTTACAGCTTTACTGCATGCAAAACTCAGCTTTCCTGTAATCAGTGCTAAATTATGCAGGCATCTGTTTATGTCTTGGCAAGCATGACCTTTCGGAACCCATTGATTCAGGTTAAACAATTGTTTGCACAAGAAAACGTAACTGCACATCTGCCCACTTGCTGATACTCTTCTTGAGCTTGGAGCAATTTGTAAAACAAGGTAATATCAATGCACATGCATTTGGTGCTTTGCCTAAGTCAACAACTCTGTGTAATAAAAATGTCCTCTGAGGGTCAAACGAGGAAGACGACAAAAGGTTAAAGAGCACAAGATCACATCATGACAACTACAGGAGTGAATTTCACAAAAACGGTCAAGAACGTAAGGTTCCATGCATTTTTATTTACACCGTGTAAAAACTATATTTAAAAAGGATTATTTAGATATGGAATAATTAACCATTCCATAATTAAAATATATTTAAACTAGATTTTTTTGACACTTAGTATAGTTTAAATCTACTGACATATTCACTGATATACTGCTCGAGACTTGCATATATAAAACCTGATTTTTTTTAAATATTAAATATAAAAATTGTTTTTAAATCACTATTGATGAGGATTGTAAGATCCTTGCATAATACTGCATATTTATAATATACATATAATAAATTATATTAATATTTGCATAATAGTGGCAAGATATTTAAAGTTTACTCGCTGTTCAGTTCCTTTAGCATGATAAAATATACTTCAGTATGTCGTCATTTGGACTTAAACATTACTTCCACACAAAGTGCATTAAGTACAATATAATTTGTTCCAATTTAGCATATGTAGCCCATAATAAATGTATTTCCAACACATTTGAGTGTTTTTTCACTAGGGAAAGTACTCGGTACTTATTCATTGTGGTAGTATTTCTTATGCTGCCTTTAATATATGCTGATTTGAATCATTTTTAATGACCATAATAAACCTCAAAATAAACTAAATTACAGTAATTAGAATCACCATTAAGAATAGTGAGAATTCTCATCCAGGCATGTTATAGTAATCATAAAACATCCATAATTGTCATCAAAATAATCTCACAATGCCAAAAAAAAACTAACAAAATGTAATAGGCTTCATTATCTTTACACAATGCAAAATTTTGTGGTAAAAACAAACTTGGACACATTCTTGATCGGTTTTGAGAGTCACTCCTCAGGCAAATACATGAAACATGTTTTAAATACACAAAAACACATTTAATTTAAATATATGATTTTCGAGAAGAAAATAAGGATTTTCGAACTTGTGTGACTGAGTAAATGTTGTTTTTGCCAGCTGAATCAGTTCGAAATCACTTTTATTATCATGTTTCATGTTTTCAACCACAGTGCTTCACAATCAGTGTATCTACTTCAGGCAATCAATGCATTTTCTCACATTCTATATAAATGGTATTTAAAATATGGCATTTTTACAAATACATGAATTACATTGGAAATCAATAGCATGCTAATTTCATTAAAAATTCATGAGATCCGTGAGAACCTAAGTAGACACACCTGCACACATAATTACACATAATGTGCAACCACTATTAATTCGACACAAGCTCATGCAAACAGCACCAGGAAGATGACAGAGAGATTAGTTTGTTATGTTTTACAGAGACAGGTTAGTTAAAATAATAGAGACAAAGCAACAACACACTAAAGACAGAAATGTCCACCAATTAATACTGACCTCACTGTTGATGTCTGCTCCAGCGTCCAGCAGCATTTGCACCATGGCCTCATCCCCACGGACACACGCGTACATTAGAGGGGTCATGCCCTAAAAAGCAACCAAACACACTTATCACCTACTACACTACATATGCTATTCTGTTACTGCAGCACTAGGTAAGAGCTATTGAACAAAACTTCTTTCTTAATCCCCTAAAGTGTCTATTTAAATGAACTGAGTGGAACACTAATCTTTATGGATGATGCTCAATTAATGCACTTTAACAGAAAACTATTTATTCTATAGGCCATCAAATCTACAGCTGCTTTAGTGAAACACAAACAAAAGCGTCGGCGCGTGAAAGCACTAAGTCAGCAATTAGCTTTGAGCATTTAACAACTTTGGACAACTTATTCATTAATGCCTTTTCAGAGTAATAAATTATAGTGCTGTCTAACGATTAATCACAATTAATCGGATCCAAAATAAAAGTTTTTGTTTACCGAATACATGTGTGCATACGGTGTATTTATTTGTACATGGGCAGTTGACGAATAAAAATTAAACTTGTCTTATGATGTGACACATAAACAATTATTAAAAATTATATTAATGCACATCTCATGCATGTATTTATTTTTAAAAAAATTGTTATGTTTATATATTAAATATATTTATAGATAAAATATTTATGCATTATTAATGTATATTGTTTATTTATATATAAATTCACATATAGTATATATTTTATTAAATGTACATGTATTTATAGAATATATACATGTTTAAATATTTATATACTGCATGTGCTTGTCTATATTTATACATAATGCACACACATATATTATGTAAACAAACAACCATACTGCTTTATAAAGTAATAAGGCTTGTGCTCCTGATAAGTTACGGTGATTTTACCACAGGGGAAGGGGTTTATACACTCTGCTTCATGTTGTGCCTAAAAACTCACTATAAACACTTTATTCTATGACTAACTCAAGAGCGTGCAGCTCTGCAAACAGATTTCACCATGAAGAAGGAGATTCATTTGTCATTTGAGACGTATTTTCCCCTCAAGGCTCTTCTTGAAATAACGAGTACCATACTTGCCAGCGTGACTTCGGAGCAACTCTTCCAGAGTAAGATGGAGTTACTCTCAATGATTCCCAGCTGGACTCCAACAATTGTTTTTGTCATCACATTCCCTGTGTTTGTCTGTGTGTCGCTTCAATTTTACGTGTTAGTTTAATCCACTTTGTCAGCATCTGCATGTCGCCGTCATTCTTTGCATAAACTGGCTGCTGTACTCAAGACAGACTGTGACAATAACACGAACTCAGCGCCGGAAACGGATGACACTATTTGATTCATAATGCCGAGTGTCACGACTGCTATCGCATTAGATGCTTCCTACACAGATCAGCTCAGATTTGAAGCGTTTTTCCTTATTTAAAGGTCATGCAACTCTTTATTTATTTTTTTAGCCTCTAAATGTCTATGTGGGTCATCTTTCTTCACACATATCATATTATAAAAAAACCCACTAGGGCATTTTTCTTCTTTAAATGACATGCTGCGGAAAAGTCACAGTTTACATTGGCATCAGGGAGTAATTACAGCGCAAGCGCTGACTAATATTAACGGATGTGTTATTATTTCATCACAATTATTTAGTGGAGCTGCTCATAATTACACTATGTTATTATGTTGTTGGTGTTGTAATTAATTCTATTCAAGTTAGAATGACTAACGTGGCTACCGTGTCATAAAGTGTCAGTGTATAAACAAAAGGTGCTGTACAAACAGAACTGAACAGAAACTGTAGGATCTTTCATCAAAATGCCAGTTTGAAGTATACAACCATTTTTAGCAGTCGGAGATATAGTATTCCTAATCTAAAAAAATGTATCTACTCAGCAAGACACGAATCTAAAAGTAAAGTCAGGCCTGAATGTCACACAAATGTGGGATTATGTGTGTGTGGAAATATATCTGTGCCCACCTGTTCACTCATACTGTTAATGCCATCTGGCCCGAGCAGGTTGACTGCTTGCTTGACCAGGTCAGTTCGTCCGCAGTTGAGCATCCGGAAGCCCAGGTCCTGCAGGAATTTGGCTTCTGTGGATGCAGCGTCCACTTTCCGTGTGGCACAGAAGCAGTCGTCTGCTCTGTTAAATAAACAGTCAAGACCACAGTTACATACCTCCGGACAAGAAATACTACATCATTCATTTAGTTGATCATTTAATTTTTATTATTTTTATATTTAAATATATATATATATATATATATATATATTATTCTCTATTCTATTTTCTTGATTTTTATTTTCTACTATATATACATATATATATATGTGTGTGTATGTGTGTAATTTGTAATTTATATAAATTTGTAATTTACAGTACATTATATTCACATTAATATTTTATCATATAAATACTAGCAGAATATAAATTATTTTATATTACGTAACATATTAGTTATATACACAATAAAATATTATATTTTATTTACAATTACTTAAAATGTTTTTTTTATATATATATAGTACTGTATTTATATGTATGCATATTGTATAGTATAAAAATTTCAAAATACTATACATATTATTTATATATTAATTATTCTATATGTCTATAAACAAAATGTATACAAAAATATATATATAAAAAATAGAAATAATTTTTTTAGTAATATATAGTGGTATCAAAATTAGCGGGTTAACGCATGCAATTTATTTTTTCAGTTTAATGCATTAAAAATATTTAACGTAATCTAAGCAGGGGCGTGGCTAGGATTGATCAACCTACTCACAACTGCTGCTTCTGTCACTTTTTTTCTGGACAAGAAGTACATTCATTCAGTTGCAGAACCTCTTTACTACCAAATCAAATCGGAGACATTTCAGACGTGCGTTCCACCTCACTTCAGCGCCAGGCAAACGATACTGTGCTTGCAGCGTGCGCTCTTCAAATACATGCACAAAGATACCAGAGCACGCTTCAAAGCACGAAATAAGCTACGTGCATGCAACGTCGTGGTCAGTTAAGTCATTAAGCTTCCAAAAAGATGATTAAAGCTGACTTAAAACTGTGCAAGCATGTAATATATTTTATATGAGCAATATTTTATAGATGAGCAGTATTGGAATTTTAATGGATATATGTGAAGATTGTTTGGTTTAATGGTTTGATGAGTTAGCTTTTTAATGTTGAATGGCTATTCAATGATTAAATAGCTACTAGGGGAAAAAACAATTACAGAGACATCAGAGAAATGCTGGTAAAAGATGATATTATACAAATATAAAAAAATATGTATGTCTTTATGTAGTTTGAACATTAATTTAATGTTTGAAAGTAAATTATTGCAATATAAACCTAGATTTAAAACGTTACAGTTAGTTAAAAAACATGCAATTAATTACTTAAAAACTTTTTTATTGATTAAAAG
>JAUCMT010000088.1:3106553-3126900 GCA_032357475.1 Enteromius thamalakanensis
TCTAAATTGTTCGTGTGAGTGTGTTTGAGGCTCACACAAATAAAAACAAATATATTATATATATATATATATATATATATATATATATATATACAGTATATATATATTCATTTAAATAACACTCTTAAAAATATTTATCTTGTTTCCAGATAAAATCAAGAAGGATATTCTAGGGTAAAATTAGTATTAAAAGTAGTATTCTTAAAGATTATTGTCTTGTTTTCAGACAAGACAAAGAAGAAAAAAAAATTTTTTTTTCAATATTAAGTTTTGCAAGCAAAATAATATGCCAATGGGGTAAGAAATATAATCTTGCTTTTGTGTTTGAAATTATATTATTTTGCTTAATGTTAATTTTTTTTATTTTTAATTACAATTTTTCCGAAAACAAATAATTTTTACTCTAGAAAGATTCTAGAAAGTCTAGAAAATCCTTCTTGATTTAAGATTTTTTTTTATATATATATTTTGGCTGAAAACAAGAGAAAATAAGAAAAGCTTTTTCTGCTGTGTACAAAAAATAAAATAAGAAATACCCAATCAAAATTAAATGAATAAACAAGCAATAGCACTTGCTCTGTTGTTTCACATTGCTTAAGTCTGTTTCCCAGCAGAACGCAATGTTGATTAGAGTGACAGAAGGGTCACTGACTCTCTGTAATTTACTTAAGTCCCTCTGCACACATCAAATTTCCCCTCCTCAATGGGGTCACATGTATTCATTTGGCAGGCACACTTGAGGAGACATAATCAGTGTGGATGATGGTGTTCTTTTTTGCATCTTGACTTATTGGGTGTTGTTTGTGTTTGCTATGATTAGGAAATAACCATGGCTGTAGTCATGCAGTACATACAGACTCTGAAACTCACTACCACACACAACTAACTACCATCACCAAGACAAATATACAGAGAGCTGTTCTTCAGGCTGCCGACCGTCTAGTGGACACTACAGAGAGACACACCCCGCTCAGTTAGGGTAGGCCCTTCCAGCTGCTGACCGCTGGCTTCATACACCCACACAAGAGACTAAAAACAGCTATTTCAGTGGATCATCCAGATGTTAAATAGCTCAGTGACCTGACAAAGAATGGACGCCAACGGTTGTTTCTAAATATCACAGGGCCCAGGAGAAATACTTTGACTCAATATTTTGCTTATGTATTAAAATATACACTCCTTCTCTTTTCAGAAAAACAGACCCAAAACACTGATGACTCAACCTGCACTACTCAGATTTTCATCCAATCAAAGTTCTTTAGAATGAGAAGGTCTACACTTTTTGTACACTTTTTGTGCAACACTATTTTTATGTACCTCACTGCACATTTTGCTGCAGGTTTAAAGAAGTGAATAATACAATACGTGAACCCCGGCACATTTTATTATGTTGATATATGTACATACTGCGACGGTTCAGAAACATTCATGGACTGTTGCTAAAAGCTAATAATGCTCTATCATGTTGGAAATATGCCCTAAAACAAATCCAACCCAATAGTTTTAACAAATGCAAAACTGATATAAAAACACATTTGTTGATTCAACCGTGCCATTTCAACTTCCTTGTACACAGATTTGAACAAAAAATTGAAGTCATAACAGGATATTCTTCAAGTAATTGTGCAAAATGTATGCTTTATTTATTACAACTAAAACTTGCTTGTCTCAAACTTCCTGTTTTAATAATAACCACACAGGCATTTCTTGGCATGGGAACTTACTAAGCTCTGCGATGCTCCCCACTCGGGTCGCCAGGAGGGACTGTTCAATGGTGCGGAGTTCAGCCTGGCTATATGCATGGCCCTCTCCAGTTTTCCCTGCTCGCTGCTGGTCACGGTGCAGGTTCAGACTGTCCGGCAGGCTCAATACACCTGTGGTAAACCAAAAATCAGACAATCAAATATAAATAAACACTTGAACAAACCAAACTAGACAAAAAAAACATTTGAAATGGGACCAGGAGACTTTGAGTGTTATGACATTATTATTGTTTGAGGGGCAAATCAAACAACCCCCAAAGCAATTAAAACCGCTGTTTTTGTGTTGGACCTTTTTCAAATTGCAACAAGCCACACGCTTACCGGTGAGTTCAGCAGCATGTATTGGCTAGAGCCCTGGTTGTCTAATGTTCATTCAATAACCCTAATCAAATTACTTCATAGTGCTGCAGCCAAGCCTTTTGTTTGAACTGGAGAATAGGCAATGACAGATGGGATATTGAGCTCAGCCACAGGTGAATAAAGACAGACAAGCAGCTATCTGTCTGAGCTAAATGTTTCACACGTTGGGACTATATTGTGTTCTGAGCTGGTATTAATTAACGGCTGATATCTGTAACTATTTGTCCTTCAGACATCCCTAGACATTTACTTTGTAGCCTGTGAGTTGACAGTACATTCAAGCAATATTGCTTTTGTGATATTTCTTTTAAACAACAGATCAATAAACTAGTTAATATTGAGTAACAGACATATTATTGCCATTTATATATTTGCTCTGCCATAGCAGACCCTCCTAAAACAAGTGGTGTTCTTAGATGGATATTCATTTATTAAAGAAATGTATGTTTCAGTGTTTCAGGTATGTATGAGTGTTTATGAATGAAATAATTGAAAAACTGATTTAATGACTCGCACATAAAGGTAGTCATCTAATTAGCTCCTGGATGAATAGGTGTTTTTAATGAACTGGTTTTGTAAATAATTCAATGGCTCATTCATAAAGACCACCACTTGTTCTGTTCCTGAATGAATCAGTGTGCTGAATGAAAGATTCAATGACTCAACCACAAAAGCAGTTATCTATTTTACTCCTCATGGATTAGTGTTATTAACTTGCTCATAAAGACCACAGCTTGTTTCATTACAGAACTAATGAGTGTGCTGATGCAAATAAATAAAAGACTCATTAAAGCACCTTTAATGAATGCATCAGTGCTTCTGAATGAATCAAGGCAGTCCCATATATGGTTTCTGAATGAATCTGTTTGAATGAATCACCAGAGTAAATGATTCCGGTGACTTTTTCATAAAGACACCTACTGAGAGTAGTGATCCAAAAAGTGAAAATTCATAGTACTTCTTGAAACGTCACTTAGCCAATCAAATTTGAGAACCATAACTAACTAATGTATAAAAATAGACAATAACTGTGTTAGAACTAACATGTTACATAATTAGTTTATTTTACTAAAACATAAAGGCCCGGTTTCACAAACAGGGCTTAGCTTAAACCAGGATTAGGCATTAATTAAATTAAGATATCTAAGCAACTTTTACAAAAATGCCTTATGAGAAAATATTACAGGTATGTATCTTAACACATAACGATGACACTGACATGTTTTAAGATATGTCAGAGCAAGATATTTTCATCTGAGACAGCTCAAACATGCAATTTAGTCTGGGACTAGCTTAAGCCTTGTCTGTGAAACTGGGGGTAAATGTGTAATACTTTGACTAAACCTTCATGATAACGCATACTAACAACATTACCAGTTTTAAACAAAAAATACAATATTTAAAAAAGATGCTTTTAACTCTAACATTCTCCAACCCTCCACACAAACAAGCAACAGGAAGCTATTTTAAGCAGGTTATACTCTTGACTTTCATCTAAAGGGATTTGTGTTGTCAGTCTCCCAGAGGTGGGTAAATATCCTGCATCCTGTTGTATATTGAATGACGCCGTTAGCACAAAACAACACAGGGAAAGAAACACAGAAACTCATGAAGTTTTCATAACGCCATGATTAAAATGACCTGGCACGGCGAGTTCTGGCTGCTGCGCATCTCTTTGTGGTTAGTGAGTTTATGCATAATGGAGGATGTGCAATATTCACCAGATGGGAAACAAGCTGAATGCTTTGTCAAGAGACACAATGTTGTTCATGGGTGACATGATGCTTTTAAGGAATTTTGAAGGGAGTTCAAGCGAGGCAATGCTTTGTTTTGGGTGATTGTCTCGTCTGATGAAGTTTTAACATGAGTGCCGCCACACAGGTGTAAATGTTTTTGTGTGTGATGTAGCCCAAAAACAGGAAGTTACAAGAAATTGTTTGACTTGTTTTTGACAGTTGTTTCCCATAAAAATATGGCAACAATGTTACATGGATTATAGGATGGTACTTATGCAACTTTACAGTATAAAACTGAATGACATAGGAGCAGTTAAATATAATATAAAGAGTTAATTTGCATGAACAAACAACAGATAACTTTTTACAACTCTCAAAAATCACGTTTCTTCATTGTGGATTCCAGTTACACAATAAAAACAAGTGTGTTCAAATCAGAGCATGTCTAACAATCTGTTTCTCTCAGACACAAACACAAAGAAAAGCACACCCAGTTGGAAAAACATGCAGTGCACGTGAGCTTCCATCACCCTGGGATAAATTCCAGAATGCCACGGGAAGAGAAATGGACACTTTGATCGCTAGAAATCTTCTCATGACTCTTTCGCTCAGGCCAAAAATATGCACTCCAGTGGGAAAAAAAAAAACAGGCTTCAATATTTGATGACCCCTCTGCCCAATCAACATTCTGCTCTTAAAACTCTTCACTCTCTCTTCCTCTCTACTCTTAGCACATCAACTTTTTAATGCCATTACAGATGCTAAGATTCCTCAGATCAGGGGAAATGTGAGGTGCAACATTCTCATTGCTCCATCATTGCAGCCCAGCCATGTATCATCTATGTTATCTCTCTCCAGCACTTGTATTCCCTACTGAGAGGGACGTAACGGTTATTATTATTTGTAGCAATGTGTTTTTCTTTTTCTGATATGGGGTTAAGATAAAAGGTGAAAGGGGTGGGAGGAGAAACAGAACAAATAAATTCATACAGGTTTGGAACTACTTGAGGGTGAGTAAATGATGACAGAATTTACATTTTTGGGTGAACTATACCTTAAATGGACACTATTATAAATATCTTCAGAGTGCAGTACATGTTGATGAACATTTCAGTGTCATATAATTCTAAGCCTGAAATCCCAAGTCCTTGATTTAAACACCGTACCTACAGTCCTCGTGTCCATGGCGCTTGGTTAGCCAAGAGAGTGCATATCCATTTTTATTAAACTTCTGGCAAAACAAACATTTGCTAGGAATATGCCTGAGCTCAAGCCAAATCTTCAGCTTTTCCAAAAAAACATTCTCTGACTATAAGCTGTTCACTGACCTGAAAACCACATTGCTCGGAGTTTGGAGGTAATCCTGTGCTTCTGTAATCCAATTTATTCACAAAAATAAGACAATATACAGTGTTGAAACGGGTTAGTAAAATACTTTCAAATATCACCTGCAAAAAAGCCCACCTCACGTAATGTGGATGAATAAAATAATACAAATGTCACTTTAAAAAAAGACGCTGGGGTAAATGTAACAAAGAGTTCCTTTGAGACTGCATTGTTTTTTCTATGCAAATATTTTAAATGAATATTTTATAAAACAAAAAGTGACAACTAGCTGTAGTGGCAGCCACACAGACAACACTTTTCATTAAAAAAGCTTTGCACAGGCACATCTGCGTTTATAACAATAGCTACAACCGACTGATAGAACGACATCTTCAGTCAGTGAATGAGCGAATACTTTTAAAGGACATTAAAATCTCATTAAAAGCCTATAAGACGTATGCCTTTGGGGAACAGTCATTATGTGCAATATTACCGCCCATAATTCTCTGCTGGTTTTAGTGGCATTTCAGCGATATCCAAAATGTCTTGGACGCCTCAACATTGATCGTAAACCCAGAACTTCGAGAGACTATCACATCATCCCCCTCTGCCGCTACATCTGTCACTTCTTAAAGAGCCAATTTATTTCTTTATAAGGAAACAGAGAGGAACACAATGTCAGCCAACCAGATGGAAGCAAAATGACTACTATAAGTGCAGGTAAATTATATTAGCTAAATGCCAAAATGGATTATTCATATGCTGATGCTGGTTTCATTACACTGAAAATACTCCAAATAGATGCATTAAGAGAGTGGCACCATAAACAGTGCCTGAGACTATGCTTCTATTTAAGATTTTCTCATTGGCATTATAAATTCTATTATTACTTGAGTAAAAATGACTATGGCTGCCTTGGTTTTGTTTGAATAACAGCAGCACTCGAGTCACAAGTTTGTGTAAAACCAGATGATAATGTTCTCCAGCATGATTTGAGATGATCCAAGAAGCATCTTGAGGTTCAGTGGAAGATCATCTTACCATCTGCACAACAAGTTTCGCACAATCAATTTCACACATCACTTTTTTATTTAGTGACCTAGAAACAGTGCAAAATCTCTTCTTTACATTTCTTTGGTTTATTTCGGTTTAAGATAAAACTACACCTTCCAAGCCAGATTTTCTATGCAGTCTAACAAATGGGGTGGAGGGTATACATTAGATTTGCATAAGTGCACAGCAGCCAATTGAGTTTTCCCATAGTTTTCGCACAACAACAGATTGTTCCCTTTCTTGGCTTGCCTGTAAGTGGCGTTTCTGCCAGGATGCAGAAATGTGGTATATTCTAGCTTGCCTGAAATCCCCTGTCAGCCCTGCACTGAATGATTAGATCTACAATCAATATGTCCCATTCTTTTCCGGTGACAGAAATGCACTTCTTTTCCCGAGTGCACACTCAGACACTTTCTTTTGATTTCTTGCAGTTGTTGAAGTGATAAGGTGTTAGAGGAAAAAAAACGACAACGCTCGATCCGACACACGCTCTATTACGGGAGTCACAGATTATTAATTCCACGACCGACAATCAAACTTTGCAGAACATACAAAATTGAAATTCAACTAAATTGTTCTAAAATTCAAAGGGGTTCATAGTAGCTTTGTTCCAGTAACTTAATTAAAGTATCCTACTGAGGGAACGGTTCAATCACAACCCGACAAGGGAACCAGCCCTGTCACAAAAAAGACAACAAAACTCTTTATCTCGCTTTCAATTTTTTGATTTTTTTTCCTCCCTTGCTGCACTGCTGTATATATGCTGGAGGAAAGTCCCATCGATTTCTCTACGGTGCACGGCCGGTCTCTTATCAGAGTGAGACTCGTACGGAATATTAACAGCCAAGTCTCCATAGCAACAGGGCAGAGCTGCCCAGCAGCCGTGTGATTGGTGGGAAGAGAGCAGGGGTTGTAAGGATGTGCTTGATATAGAGGTGGGCGCATACAGAATACGCAGTGTCAAAAAATGCACAATTTTAGGTGGCCTGTGACTGTACCTCCCAAAATATTACCTGAGGGTGTGTTCGCCTGCAAAATTTTGCATTCAGGATCAGAAAAACACTGAGGAAATAAGATGAGTGGGTCTCGTATGCAAGAGCACTTGAGTTTATAACAGCTTTAAAATATTCAGAGCATGTCTATTTATTGCCATTCAACATGACAGTTTGACATTTCCATCTGAGTCATGCATTAAAAGCATTATATGGAAAGTCAAGACTGAAAGTTTATAGAAAGTTCCAGAACTTTACGCAGTAAAAATGTGGGCATGTTTCATAGTCTCCAGCATAAATACTTTTCAGTGCCTCAGTAAAATTGATAAACTCTGATGAGTGAGAGTTGATGAGAAACATGCTTTCTAAATTCTTCTTGTTTAAATCATTTAAACATGGTTAGTAAACACCAGTTCTGCATCAACATTTATGAGGCTATGAGTAATATTGCTTACTGTGAATAGATGCAGTTCTGGTAAACTATCCATTTAATTTAACTGATAGCTCAACAACAAAGTCAAAATATGTTTTGATTACTTTACGAACTGCTAAAATAATCTGTAGTCCATTGTTACATTAATTCTGCACAATAGTAGATGCACAAATGTAAAACTGCTTTCAAAGACAGCAGAATTAAATACTGTGGTGGTTACAGGCCACTAAACATATCTCTGTCTCCGGTCAGCTTTTGCAAAAAGTGGGTCGTACAGTGCTGCTTTTCTGACTTGCATAAATAATATGTAGAAATTGGGGTTGGTTCATCTCACATTAGAGTAAGAGCTTCTAACCTTGCCATCACGAAATATGTTGCAAACAATATACTGCATTGATTATATAATAAAGGCAGCAGCTGCAAATCAATACGCTGTCCAACGTCTAGCCTTCAAAAAATAACTATATGCTGAATAAATAACATTATGGACAATCAGAGTTTAAATGTGGAGACAGACAGGGTTATGCCTTGAGTGCTAAATCATTCAAATACCCCTCAAGCTGTCCGAATTCTCCTTCACCATGACAACCGAGGTGAATGCCCCCTTCTTCATAACTCACACTGGTTCACAGCTGTGGCGGGTATGGGCAACATTTTGCTGTTCTGACATTTTACATCAGCTTGAAGCAATATGATCAACAAGGGACACAGGGAGATTTTAATGAGGGCCGTGATACTGACTGGTACTGTATCCTAAGAGCTCAATTAGTAACTTTTTTAATACTAACCTGAAATTTCACTTCTTAAAGCTCTGGTGCCAAAGATGCAAAGGTCAATGTATTAATCTCTGAGGTAATAAACAATCAAGGCTTTCTTAAGGCACAGAATAAGATAGCAAGTGGTATTTTATTAAATAAAGATGCTAGTCATATATATATATATATTTATATATATATTTTTTTCAGTATAAAAATATATTTAATTTAAACTTTAAATCTCAAAATATATTACAGTATATAAAGTATTCCAATGGGCAAGAGAGTTATTTTTGCTTTGAAATTAATTGATTATATAAAATATTCACATTTAAAGTGAAAAGTAAATCAAAATTATAATTTCACTCGATTATTATGATTCTTCACAGGTATTTTACTTGAATTTTGAATGCCAGAAAAATTATCAGAAAATTACGTGTAACTTTTCTGTTTTTCTACTTTTTGATTTCTTACAGTGTATAAAATGGCAATGGTATTAGAAAATAAAGTAAAGTTCCTTATTTACTTATATACTTATTTATGTAAATATGTTTTTAAATATGTACATATCGGTAAATTTATTATTTATTTTCTACTTTAAAATTGAAGAAATTATTTTTTTGAGTTCCATCAGTAAAACCTCAAACATTTTCAAAGACAAATAGAATCGTTTTCATAATTGTTGGCAATAAAAGAATGTGTACAAACTATTGCCTTCAGAATGAGAGCAAAGCATGCTGGGACTGTAAGAGGATTGAGTGACATTGACCCGGACACAGCCTCCATGTGAATGATGATTGACAGATCAGATGAGATTTAGGTAAAGGACACTGATTTTCCAAACCGCAGAGATTCTTGCCAAGACTTCTATCATGGGTTGACATTTCATTCTGCTGGGGAAGTGTTTCAATTCCATTTCCACATTAACCCATTAATGGCTCACTTGTGGGCATGGCGTTTGATAGGACAGAGTTCATTTCCCACAAGCAGGAATGTTTACCAGGGAAAAGGGTCTTCTAGTGCAGAAAACCCAAGTGGTTGTGCTCAATCTCTGACTCTGGCAATGGAAGTCACGAGAAAACGTCACTTTGCCACTGTAATAAGCATGTGTGCTGCGGTGTTGCTTAGAAACTAGCTTCCCAAGCTACTAATAATATAAAGTAGTTCTACAGTCAATCATTGGAAAAAGGAGTCACCTACATTACAATGGAGCTATTTAAGGAGGAATTGACTTTTTAAATGCATAACTACAAAATTATACCAATTTTATATATAATTTGAACATATAATTCAGATAACTATATTAATAACCTAATATAATTGGTGACATGCAATATATTACTCTCTTTGAACCTAACATTTTAGAGGCCGGCCAATCTCTAAAATCTCTTCACTATGCATTTAGTCTTGAAAATGTTGAAAACCTGTTTTCAAATGACATAGATTTTTTGATATAGTGCTATTTTTCGTTTAAGCATTAAGGAAGGGACAGGGTTCTGCAGGGCGATTAGATCTTACACAATACTGGTTCATTTAACTGAAATGTTCGAATGAACATATTAATCGAACTTTCCAATACGAGCAATAAGGACATTCTTGTAGACCGTATCTGACTGCTGCTTTACACCAAACATATTCACAAAGTCAGCTAAAGGTCTTCAGTCAACTGCAAAGGTTATTTTAGCACAAATATTACAAATAACCCCAACAGACCGGCACTCTCCAAATAATTAACACTGTTCACATCATATAATAGGATCAAAAGAAAGTCCCATGCTGCTTTGCAGCATGCTCCTGCTCTCCATCTGTGCTCCCTGACTCATCACGGCAAAAGACAACCAATCAAAAAAATAAATAAATAAACAGATCTTATCTTCAGGCCCTCCTTTTGTCCCTCTACATAGTTCATTGTTCAGTTCTGATGGTTTGTAAAATACAACACAAACCTGACTGGGCTTTAAACTTCAGAGACCCAGTACATCAAACCAGTTGCTACTGTAAAAACAATTAAACTTTTTTAAATGCTGAACACAGGTCAAAACGAATAATAACAACATTTAACTTACCAAAATGCATTATAGGAACATGTTGGGCAAGAAAATATGTACAACTTAAAATTGTCAGCATGCAAAACTCACAAGCTGTCCTCTGACTCACTTTAATCTTTGAGTCTTTGAGGTTGGTATGATACGGAGCCCTTTAAAGGGACATGGTGGAGGTAAAATATCGAGGTGGGTACGATAATCTTTTGCGTACTCTCACAAAACTTTTGCATTCTCCGAAAGCAAGAGTGTTCATAATGCGCATATGGAAGCATCAGCTGTCAAACGCTCTGGCGGTTCTTTAATGTTATACACCGACCGGTGGCTGCAGCGCTGCTTCAAGTCGAACACACCTATTGTCTGTACAGATGCCAACAAAAGCGCAAAGTACTATTCAAATGCCTCACGAGAGAACAACAGGTGTGTTCAACTTTAAATGCGTTACAGCCATATCCGGTGCTTTTGACAGCTGATGCTTCCATATGTGCGTTATGATCGCTTTCCCTTTGATGTTATACACCGATCGGTTGCTGATGCGCCACTTCAAGTTGAACACACCTATCATTTTTCACGTAATATCCTTTTCAGGTGTCTATAACCAACATCAAAACTGTGCCTTGAACTAAGCCCTGCTGTATTTTTTTATACTATAGAAGACTTTTTTCACCTTCAATTTGTATGATATGCACACATATAAAGTCTAATTTTATTGATTAAATCCTTCATTTTTATATTTCATTTAAATTGTCATAAAAAAATATATATATTTAATAAAAACAAAATTGGTGTAAAATTACTATTTTAATTACAATCTTATTCCTTAATATAATTATTAATATATTCATATTTATTTATATAATTATTAATTATACTTTATATATTTTTTACACACATTATTTTTTAAATAGTAAATTATAATTTTACATCAACAACATTTCTTTTTTATATAAATCACTTATTTGTGTATATGAAATCTATAATAATTGCTGAATTATACAATTATTAAATTATATTTATGTCAATTTGATTTCTATTAGAATAGAATGATATGGCAAATATACAGTCAAGGTGGCTTGTATACACTGATGTTTTATGCAGATGTAATATAATCTGGCACTGTGTGAGCAACAAGCTGCCAAGTGCATGTAAAATGTGGTCTGGATGGGGTCAAGACGCAAACACTTTTTGCCCCGCAAGCCTTGGTGTCAGTCAGTCACTGTTGGGAGCAAGCAAAAATTTCAAAGCCACTGGCGAAGCCAGACTCAGTGACCTATTCACAACTCTCTTCACATGCTTCTTATCTGCTTCACAGGGACAGAAGCGAAGGACGGAGATGATGGGAAGAATTGTACAGAGGCAGACTGTGACAGAGAGTTGCGTGAGACCAAAAAGACATGGGAATACGATAAAACAATGGCTTTTATGAATTTCACAAAAGCTAGTCTGCGTTCTCCTGGCCTTTTGATATTATTCTAAGTATTTCTCAAACCTGACCAGGCCAAAAGAAACTTCAAATGTATAGTGCTTGTGAAACTGAGGCTTTCTACATTAAAGAAAACTAGAGCATGGACTATCAAAAGGCTATATTATACTCAAAGCAGTCAAGGTGTATTAACTTGACTTTATTCTGTGTTCACATTGATATTCTGCTCATCCTGCTGGTGTGATGGTCCCTCTTATGGGTTAACATGACCCAGAGGCCCCTGCTTGGGGCCCAGCATGTGCACCTTGATGCGGCCAGGCCCAAGCAGATGGTGGCCATATGTCCGCAGAACATGGAAGAAGAGCCACAAACACGAGGCCAGAAAACTGAGCAATAGTCACATTCTCTTTAAATATCCACAAGCTCTCTCTCTCTCTCTCTCTCCCTCTTACACACATGTTGGTTTTTGTGATTTATAGGGGCCCTCCATAGGTGTAATGGTGTTTATACTGTACAAACTGTATATGGAATTATCCTACACTGACTCTACACCTAAACCTACCCTTTACAGGAAACTATGTGCATTTTTAGATTTTCAAAAAACACCTTTATGCATGTTTTTTAAGCCTTTTAAATTACGACACTGAAAATGTCCTCATTAAACACCTACATATTTTAATACCTATGTCATACTCATGCCATTATACAAATTTGTGTCCTCATAAACCCGCACGCACACACAGTCATTTGCTCATACCGAGGGTTAATGCATGCAGTCAATGAGAAAACATATATTCCACCTACAGACTTAAAATAGAAACACACAGACAGATATTCAGTTTTGCCTTTGGCAACAAGCAAAGGTTGTCAAGTGTCTGAGAAACAGTTAGCACTGGTAAGTAGCCTATAAAACAACATTCCCCGTATCTGAATATGCTAACTGCATAGTAGGTGAAAAAATAGTCATATTGCATACATAGCAGTACGCGAAAAGTATCTGAATGACTAAGTACTTCCGTAAAGATGTGCATATGAAGGTCAAAGGAGAGCAGTTAAATGATGGGCAGTGAAGCAAGTCACATGACAGTTCCATTCATGCTACACACATACTACATAAAACATACTTTTTTAAGGGTTGTGAAGTTTTCAGATGGACATTTTAAATTTAAACATCATCTTACAGTTAATTGCACCGGTTGCTACGACAGTCACCTTGGACTAATATTGACACCTAGTGCTGTGGATGTCAAGCAAACGCAACATCTATACTTTATAGAATGCACTATTTTGCAAGTGTTTGATAATAAGTAGATTAAAAGGTCATGCGATCTCAAAATATCTGCCTCCATAAAAAGACCCTACTCCAAATAAAATAAACGTGGTTTTACTAGCTAGTGACATTAGTCTTGATTTTGAGTGTACTTATTTCAACCGTACTATAAATTCCTTTCTATTTAAAAACAAATTAATAAAGAAAAAATTTGAAATATATAAGAAAACATATTTCATATTATTGTAGGGGTTTGCACCAATAGCGAAGTAAATAACTTCAACTGTACATACAGCAAAAACTACAATTTCAATTTTGGTATAAAACCAGTTCCATGTTAGTAGTTCCCACCCATAGTGAAGTGAGCAACCGTCTACTGTTAAGAGTAATACAAGACTGGAATGCTGCTTTGTTGATTTTCCCACGGTGTAGGTGTTCTATAATTAGGAAATTAACCATAACATTACATAACCAACCTTTACGACACAACACGGCTTTTGCCTTAATCCCAGACATATTACTCCGAATAAATGCATAGGTGTGGTCCAAAACCCTCTGAAAATACCATAAAACATGCCTGAACATGTGGAAATTAGCCTAACCTTTAGGCAGCAATTACTGTTTCTCCGCTGACATTTACTCCAATTTGTCTGGCAGCAAAAATGTCCTTGAAGTCACGGCTCCTGGATATGGTGTCACAGTCACAGGTTTCATCATGCCCCAGTCAACAGCTTAGAGAAAGGCAAACCGAAACACACCTCTGGGGTGAAACATTTCTAAAGACAAATTCTGATGAACTCAAAAAAAAACAAAACAAAAAAAAGAGTACAGAATGCATCTAGTAGGAAAGGCGGGTTAAGCGTCAAAGCCTTCACTAGAAAATTGCATTTTCTTCCTTTGTTTGGTTTGTTCCCTGCTGCGTATGTGATGAAAGTGGCGCTAAATTAAGATTCACATATGAAAGGACATGACTTGAGAGTTAAACACCTTCATTAAAATCTGAAATTAGACTCTAACCCAGACCTCAGCATGAATTGTTTTCTTTCTTTCTTTCTGGAAAGCACTGATGCAAACAGAGAATACAGAACATTCAGACAATTCTTACAGCAGTGGAACATTCAGAGTTGAAGAGAGGTGGTGAATGTACAGTTGAACTGAGCCGAGTGTGTTTTCCTATCTGAAATGCTCCTTCATCCGGTCTATTTCCTCTGTGCCACTGCACATTCATTTCCCTCTCGGTTTCCCACCATGCAAGCAGGTTTCGGCAAGTTCTGCCACGGGCAAGCAACACTCGCTTTAATTATTGCAGGGGGGTTGAGCTCGTTTGACAGGTCGACCTACTCCACTCCATTTGATATGAATTGGAGTGTGAGATGAGAGAAAAAAGAGCAGGTACAAGACTACATAAAATACAGAAAGGGAGAAAAAAAAGAGGAAACAACATTTCTATAGTCATCAATAGTAGACTACAGTACATCCAACCATACTAGTTTCTATGTATATAAAAGAATCCTACAATATTTGTATCAAATATACAAAAATATATATTTTTTTTTGGCACTGATAATAAAAAGACAAATTCCTTCAGCATCAAATCAGGATATTGACAGGACAGGAATAAGTTATATTACAACAGAAAACTTTATTATTTAATTCATATATTATTTTATAATAATCTTTTTTTATATTTTATATAACAAATTATTATTTATAATTATTTATAAATCTTTTATTATTATTATTATGTTTAGCTTTAAATTAAAGCTGCCTTTTTAATGGTAGTAATTATATAAATGGTATTTTTATACATAATACAATGCAGTACAGTATGTACAGTACATTAATTGTACAGTACCTTTAATTTACAACACTAATTAGTTAAAAATATATTCTAAAATTCATTGCGAATTCATCTGCAAATGTTTCTTTGAATGTTTTATTATTGTGCATTCAAATTAATATTTTGATTAGGTAAAGAAATAAAATAAAAAATACAGAAACTAGCAAAATTAAACATGATAACATAATAAAAAACATTATTTAAGAACTAAAACATTTTTTTTCTGATCATCAACAAATAAAAAACATGTTTTTTTATATAATTATATGTTGAATCAAATAAAATCTGTCATGTTTTTCTGAAACTGGTTGTCGTAAACGGAAATATTGTAAATCAAACACTCATAAGAGCAGAATTTTAAAACATGAATGTTCATAAATGTCACTCTCGCTCTTTGGAGGGCATTCCAGCCCCTCACTGCGCTTTGATAGTTTGATGCTCACCGGCGTAGCGGTGACAGCTCCAGCAGAGGCTGTGGGAGCCGCTGGCCCACTTTCTCCAGGACTGACAAATCAGAGACACCAGGCAGAGTTTTAAAACTGATTACAAAACAAACCCGGCAGACCACAGTGGAGAGACACAGACGCTCCTCTGCTCTTAGCCTCCGGTTCTGTCTGGCACTTAAGGGGCGATCTTCATCAATTCTTAACCTTACCGATCAGAATCTGGCCGTGACCCAGAGCCTCTGGGCTCGGACCCCTGCATCGTGCATTCTCCTGAGTGATGTAAAAAGCCTGGTGCATATGCGCTCTCATTTTGTGGTGACAGTAATTATGTCGGTGAGAAAACAAGCTGCAGTTTTCCTGCTCTAAGCCCACAGATACAACCCAGGGAGCCAGGAAAGCACTGACGGGAGTGTTTACCATGCAATATGACTGATTTGGGTCAAGAACATGAGAAGAACTAGGAAACCGCCAGGCCAGGGGGAAAAAGAAAGGACTACCCTGCTAAGTGACCCTCATCCGAAAAATGAAACTGCTTTTCAAAGTGGCTAAATTCACACAGCAATGGCATACAGTTTTCAGTCTAGTTTTACAGTTCAAAGTGTGCATATTGGTACCATAGAGCAGTAACTGGCCAATATTATAGTTGTTTATTCATTTTAATTTATCGGTAAGGGTTAATGCCGAATATTTAATTGTGTATTCATACATGATCTTTGGTTTTTCATAATGTATATTATAATGTTGTGATACCTTAGTGTTTACTTAAAATGTATTCAGGCAAAATAGTATTGTACTATTGTCCATTTATCGGTTATTAGTAGTGTTGTCAAAAGATTAATCGCATCTGCAATAACAGTTTTTATTTACTAAATATATCTGTGTGTACTGTGTATATTTATCATGTGTATATATTTATTTAAATGCACACAAATACAGTATATATATTAAAAATATTTACATGTATTTACATACGTAAATTTGTATTTAAAGAATTTATATTATATACTGTATATAAATGTATTTAATATGTAATCGTAACATATATATATATATATATATATATGCATGAGTGTGTATTTACATATACTTAATAAATACACATAGTAAACATTTTTATTTTATTTTTGATTGCGATTAATCATGATTAAACCTTTGACAACACTAGTATTAGTCATAATATAAAAATAATTATCAATTTATCGGCATCAGCAAGATTTTTATATTGTCAGCCCCAAACATTGTGAACATAGCAAAGGATTTACTCCATAACTGAAATTTCTGGCTTTGAATTACTCCCCAAATTCTCATAGAAATGCAAATATATCTGGCAGCATTTGCACCTTGTTTACCGCTCTGGCATAAATTAATCTAATTTTGTCTGAGTGTTTTTGTATTGCCACACTGACGAGGTAAGAACTTTGACTCAGTCAGTTCCAACAGTAAGCACAAAAAAACCTGTGGGTTATTAAAATTATGGATACAGTTTATAGTTGTAGTTTTCTTCACAGCTGGCATCTTTAGCTCAAGCTCATTTTAATGTTTCCGCTCATTTTCCACAGTCGTCACCCTCTATTACAGCTACTCTCAGAGTCCCTGCACTACCTCTATTCTCATCTATAGCCTGACAGTGCAATACAGCAAAACACAATAGCTGTCTGTCACTCACAGGCTGTAGAGAGATCCTGTGGAGGCTAGAGGCACTGAAATGAGCTACGGTTAAGGCCTAGAAATATCAACACAATGCCAAAACTAATGAGGAGAATAAATTTAAGGAAATGATCTGCTGGGACCTGCAGTTCATTATGGAAGTTAAGACAACGGTTATAAGGGAAGGTATTTTTCTCATACCCAAAAGAAATGGCATTTTTGAATTTGTATTTATTATGAAATTTTTGTAGTATTCAAGCACTAGATTCATCAGAGGGGACACTAACTGCCCAGAAATGTTTTTTTTTTTTCTTCAGTTCATTGGATGTCTGGGCTGCGGCCCAATGAACTTACAATAAAAGGATTTTTTTATTGCCTATCTATCATTATATAAACAAGTTTATAAGCTCATTGCTATGTGGATGAATGCTTGTGTAAAGATGTGGTTCTAAAAAAAAAATAAAAGTCAAGCCCAAAACATAGCGAGTTCTAAAAACCCAAGCTCTGTGCTTTATAAAATGAATACTAACTCTGGCATTTATGATTTATGTCTAAAAAATGATCCATTAGCATATGTGTGTAGCATAACATCCAGCCTATTATGATATATAATAGCAGCAATCACACAGAGCGCCTCTGTGATCAACATAAATATACTGTTGAAACCTCTTTCTCTGAACCTTCAGATAAATAACAGGCTGAGGCTGCTGTCTCATTCTGGCATACTGATAATACTTCTATTTATTGTTATGAGAATTTATTGTTTACCAGAACAAAGAGGAAAATTATTGTTCTTGAATTTGTTGCTCGTGGTAACTAAGGACATTGTCTTTTTTCTTTCCACAGTTTCAGAGAAATGCTTGACAGGAGCTTGGGAACAAGAAACCAGACGTGTCATTTTTTCAGTTTTGACAGGTGCTAGAGTAAACATTGGATTGTGCCACTTTTATTTGTATTAGCAAGACAAATCAAAGCAGTAAAGGGGCCATATTTTGCATTATGAATTTCTTTAGTGTGCACTATTTTTTAAACCTACTTTACGATGCTTCTAACAAATTAAACTAAAAGATAAAGGAAACAGATAATTATGCATGCTATATGTATACAGTCATTCATACCATACATTATTATTTCATTTCCTATCAAAATCAAAGCGCATTGCGGATATGTATTTATTTCTCAGATTTCGAAAATATTTGGCACCAACAATAAAATTAACAATATATTTTAATGTATTACAAATACATACAATTAGTCATATTATGCATTATTAATTTACTTATCATAAAAATAAAAAAAATAAAATATAAAATAACATTTATAATAAATATGACAATTTGTAATTGCATGTTTACAAATGTATTTAAAAATACAACTTTTAAATTTAAGTAGCATGGGTATATTTAGCTAAAAATACATTGTTCAGGTCAAAATCGCTTTTTCTTTTATGCCAAATATCGTTAGAATATTAAGTAAATATCATGTTTCATGAAGACATTTAATAATCTTTCCTACCGTAAATATATTAAAACTTATTGTTTTGCTAAGAACTTCATTTGGACAACTTTAAAGGCAAATTTCCCAATATTTATTTTGTACCCTCACATTACAGATTTTCCAATAGTTGTAACTCAATCAAATATTGCCCTGTCCTAACAAACCAAACATCAATGGAAAGCTTCTGTATTCATCTTTCATATTATGTATCGATCTCAATTTTGATGTCCTAGGTCCTAAGTCACACTTTTCATGAAATAACTTCTTCAAGAAGTCTTCAGAAAGAGTGGTGGTGGGTAAAAAGAAAGTATTTTGATTGGCTGACTGCTGAGTGGACAAGGACAGGGCTCGCTGACTCATGAGGGGAGAGAAGACAGTTGGAGAGCGAGTTGGGTCAATGATTCAGCTGGAATAAGACCGAAAGGCCAAGAGAGCGTGCCACTCAACGTCACTCTCAGCTGTCCCACAACCACTCTGGGTTACAGAGCAGCCACTTACCACAAAACTACACTTTATTCTTTCTGTCTATCATCTCTCATGCAACTTAAAATCAAGCATTCCCAAAGAACAATGACTATTCATGAGCCTCTGCTTCAGACAGAGGAATTAGAATATGAATAGAACATCTGGTAATAAAATAAAGGTTACAGCCCACTCTAAAACTACAGAGAAGGTAATACACTTCAGCAAGGGTTCATATTTGATGTTATCACGCTGACCTTAGAGTGTTATTAAGCTCTGAATATAAAACACCTTTTCTTAGTTTGAGGCTGGACATTACTAAGACTCGAGACAAGAACTGGCATCAAAAGTCTGAAACTACATTTTGATGTGGTTTCAATGGGAAGTAAAATTGGTGAATGTATTCAGAAATAAACGCTGTAGCCATGCTGCATTGAGTGCATTCACTTTCGCTTCTTTCCCTTCACAGTGCAGAGTGTTATTTCTCATTAAAATGAAGAGCAAAGATATTCAGCGGGCATGTTAAAGGTGCTTTGTGAAGAAAGCACTGCGCAACAGGGATTCCAGCTGAAATATGATCTCATTTGAGATGAGCTTATATATGATACAAAGTGAATACCAATAACATTGGAGACGTAGACGTGCAGATCCATGTGCAGTTATGATTATTCAGGGTCGACAGGCAGAGTAGATACACGGGCAAATAGAACAACAGAGACAAAGCTGAATCGAGGTCGAGGTACACAGGCAGGTTTTCAAGGCAGGCAGCAAACAATCCCAATCCAGAATAGACAGTCCAAAGTCAAAAAACAGGGAACACAAATACGGTCGTCACAACAGCGTGAAAATGTAAACTTTCAATAAGTCATTTGTTTATTTAGATCGTGTTAAACAAGTGTAATTCAATCACAATAAACAACGTTTTTTTTCTGAGGTGCTTAAACTTAAAATTCGCCGCGTCTCCACTTTCTGCGATTTTTCGAATATGACGCCTACTCTCTCGAAGCCTTATGGGATAGGAAAGTGTCCATGGTATGCCTACTATAGAATTCGGCTGGAAGCAGTAGGTCATCCGGGTACTTCTCGCCTACTGAATTTTGAATGCTATGAATTTAGACTGTTACTCGCCTCGCATACTGTTTTTCGTGTACTATATAGTAGGGAAGCGATTTCAGACGCAGCATGTGTGAAAATCTAATGATTGAAAAATTTAATTTCATTATTTGTTTAAATAAAATAAAATAAAATAAAATAAAATAAAATAAAATAAAATAAAATAAAATAAAATAAAATAAAATAAAA
>JAUCMT010000088.1:3127000-3164359 GCA_032357475.1 Enteromius thamalakanensis
AAATTAAATTAAATTAAATTAAATTAAATTAAATTAAATTAAATTAAATTAAATTAAATTAAATTAAATTAAATTGCCATGGCTACTTATTTATTGATAAATATATAGTAAAAATGTGAAAGACTACTACAACTTGAAATACCTGTTTATTGTAACATACTAAATACATCTACTGTAATATATGAACTAAATAAAAAAAAAATAGAAAAACATAAATGTCTCAGGATCAGGTATTTTAGAAAACTGTGTAAAGTACATCTAAATCCTTTAATTTCTGTTTATTACCATTTGCTGTCAACTATGAATGATGCTTATTGCAAATATATGCATCTGACGTTCATTTTGAAACCAGAAGCTTGAAATGATTTATAACCCTAGAAACCCATAATATTTGCATAACGAGTGAATCAAATTCAGAAAGCACACACATAACCGGCAGATGGCCAATATACCTGGCATTAGATGAACTTGCTGCTGAAAAGAGTTCAGTCTTTGTCACAAACAGACACAAAACCAAGGGAATCTCTAGGTATGTAAGAGTCCCCGCTTCTGATGTAGGTCACAGGCACTCAAAACACAAGGGGAAGTTACAAGCAATAACCAAGAACGACAAACACCAAGCGTTTTGTAATCACACTTCTAGCACTTTCCCAGCTCTGGGCTTTTCTACAAGGCTTCTGGAGGTTCTCGTTCACTCCCTTGCACTTCTGCAGCGAGGGCTGTTGCTTGGTAACCCGAGCGCCGTATAAGTGCCGCAATGCGACCCGCAGAGGGTCTGACTGCTGCTACCGCTCTGTTTGGGGGCGAGAATAGCGGAAGGAAATAAGGGTTTGGGTCGCTCAGGGTTTCACCCACTCATTCAGGCAGGTGGTGGAACTTCCTCTGGGGTTATTTTGAGAGAAGGGGATTGTAATCTATGGCAAGCCAAGAAAAAAGCATTGTGCTTTAAAGACAGCTTTGTGGAGGGAAGCTCAGTTCCCATGTGTTCCTGTAAACTTCTTCACACCCTTTATTTATTAATACAGGGTATCCAGATGGATTCCAACACAAAGAGTCTACACATTATACACTTCTAGAAATTTCTAGAAACAGGATATAAGACAAAATGTGATATAAAGTGCAATGCAGGTCAAAAAAATCCTGTTAACATTTAAATTTACAGAAAACCAACTAAACAATCCAAAAAACTAAAATTTGTTTTGTACCTTTAAAGGGATAGTTCATACAAAAAACCTAAAATTAACTCCATGATTTACTCACCGTCAAGCCATCCATGATTTTCTTCTTTTAGAGAATTACGTTATATTAGTAATATGTAACAGAGATATTATATGAGAACCAGGAAAAAAGTTAATAATTTTTCCAAGCCATGAAATTGATTAAAGCATAAGAAAAAGTATTTTTTTAATTATGTTATGCCAAGTCCTCTGTAGAGGAGACCAGGACTCAAAAATAAATGAATAAATAAAAATATAAAAATTACATGAATAGACATGAACAAAAAAAATATGGATTTTTTTTTATATCAAACTTTGTAAGAATGTAAGAATTATATGACATACCATTTTGTTATGCAATTAGATTATAATTACTAAATATCATATTTGAATAAGTGTAACATTTGATCACTAAATTAATGGCAGTCATTTCTAAAGAAAAAGCAGGCGTCATAGTTAAACCTCCAAATATTTGGTATCTATGAAAAGCTCTGATGGGTGCTCTTGGTGAGCGTGAAGTACAAGATGTTCCTGAATCAATACTCTTGTTGATCCTGAAACAACATTCCAAGCAACCAATCAAATTTAAGGGATAATAGTTCAGGAAATATCTGTTTTAGGCTTATGCTTGGTGCTTCTACGCCTTTGTTGATCAGCTATCATTTTCCACTGATTTAAGGAATAATTTTTGGGTAGGAGCAGGTTTAGGGGAATGATTGAGATAAGACTGTGTTTTTGAAGAGATCCAGGATAAAGGGAAACTCTGATTGCATTTGTCTGAAAGAAAAAAAAAAGGAAGGAGAGTTCATTTGCAAAAAACGATAAATGTCACTAAAATCAGTGTTAGGAATAATTTTTGAGTGATCACTGATTTTAGGAATAATTTTTGTTGTGCATGATTGTCCACATACAGTATAGCGCGATCTGAACCCTAAACATGTTTTGTCAAAAAAAGCAGTATTGTCCACTTTCAGAGGTGCAGAAGCAAACAAGCGTCATGTCAGGTGACAAAGCTACTTTCCCTTTGAAAAGACACGCTAACTGAGAAGAGTTTCATCAAAGCTGACTAAAAGTAATTGAGGATTGACAATACTGACCAACTTGATGAACATGATTTCTTCAGGGTGTAAAAGGAAATTAAGGTAGATCTATAAAGGTTTTTCATGGATACAGTCTTTCAGTTTATAGTTACAAGTACAATAATTAATATAGTTTATGTAAAACATAAAAACTTTCACAAAATAAAGAACATTGGGTAATGCGTCACCGCTTGAATGTTGTGTTTTATGGACATGTGATATGAATAAACATCTTGGAGCACTGTTACCGTAGGGATATAATGTACGTCTTTTAACACACTACCCAAATGAATGTATAAATGCAATGAGAGCTCTCTAAATACCAGTTTTTACACTGCTATCTTTCTGATGAGTCAGAGCTTAAAAGCAGAAGCCTCTCTCGGGAATGGCACACTGGCTGCTGGAAATATCCACAAGACCCCTGACTCACATGTCTGAACAAAATAAAGCTCTTTTTTTTAGCTAATTTTAGCCACCGGCTTCGACCTTAATTTGCAAAGCACCTTTTAGACAGCGATTTCACCGGTGGACAGACAGCTCTGCAGTCTCAGGCTGTGATAACACTTCTTTATGACTCAGCCGAAATATGCTAAATTCACACATTCCCAATGCTAAATAGCTACAGATGAAGATTTGATCTAATACAGATGATTTAGTACAACTAAAGTGTTGCACAGATAACAACATGCAAATAAACATAAACACATGACTACATAGTCATTCATTTTTGTATATGTAAAGAGCAAAATAAACATTAGTGAACGCTATTATTTTGACTACAGTATAATGGGAAAGCAATAAGCCACTTTTGGGATGTGATACTCAGGATGTTACGAAGAGACTAAGGTTCGAGTTTTCGAGTTTCCGAGACTTTAAAATTTCGAGGTTTATTTACAAGACGTGGTCAAACAAGCAGGGTCAAACAACTGTACAAATGCAGGCAAAGCCAAAAGAGTATATGCGATAAGCATATAAGCGAGGGTCAGGGCAGGCCGAAACAATCAAAAAACTATAAAACAGTCCAAGGTCAAGAACACAATGAAACATGGGAAACAGAGGAACTGGAAAACAAGGAATAGGTTAAACAATAATCGACGTAAGAGAGAGGGTGAGGGCTAGACAGAGGGAAACACAAGACCTATGAGAACCAGACACATCCAATAGAAGGAACCAATCAGAACACGACACATTTACAAAGGTAGCACAGGATATGGTCCTGGAGTGCAGGCACCAATGGCCAGTGTGGAGTGCCCCCTAATGGAGTTTATAGGCACTCCAGCTGGCGTTCGTGACATAAGATATTTAATTGAAATACAGAAGAATGCATTTGCTACAGTGTTTACTAAGTGTTTTTCAAGCAATCACTTCAGAGGCAGAGCAAATCATCACATTTTGATAAACGACGATGGAGGATCACGTATAAAGAAAATAAATAGGGTACATTATGATTTCATGTTGCCTGCAATTTCAATTTTGACAACAATTTACCTTTGAATTTTTGCTTTTGAGACACTGAATGCTATATAGAATGAACGAGATGAACTGAAGCCTTAATCAAACATTACAAAGCTCAAAAGAAGAGATCAAACCTATCTTCATTGACTCTGATATCCACCTCGGTGAAGAGGCACAAAAAAGGAATAAGAACAGAAGCTTTAAAGATTGAAATATAAGTAGTTTCTCTGGCTAAAATCGAAACACTAAATTCACAGGTGGCTTTTTTTATATTACCTGTGAAGCACAGTTCTGCATTTTCTGAATCATCTCGTTCATCTTTATTTATGTGGTTTTCATTTTTCATTAAAAAAAAGGTATTTGTGGGGAAAGAAACCCTTTGGCTTAATTCCACGGGTTTATATGCTGGACTGCTCATTGTGGTAAAATCTTACATTATGTGAGGTAATGCAAGCTATAGAGGATTTCTCACATTTTCAGAGTGCATTCACATACACTCCCTGTACTTATCATCATGAAACCCCCTAGAGAGCATGCTCAGACCAGAATAACTTTGTTGGTGTCATTCAAGCAGTTATCTGCAACAAACTTAAGGAAATCAAACATACACACACCAATAAAGACATTTGATTTCATCATAATAAGAAAGAACAAGCACTTTACTTTTCACCAACCCAGTGACACTATTATGACACTATTATCTACACTGTAAATCGCTACTAAACTCAATAAACCTGTATTATTAGAGACAAACATAAAGGCAGTCTAGAGATTAGCTAAAATATCTAATAAAATGAACAAACACACTGTTTTATGGAAAAAAAGAAAAAAAAAAGAAAATCACAAATACTGTACACACAGCAATACAGACATTTGATTTCATCATATTAAGCAAGAACAAACAATGACACTATTATCCTGCATGCTAAGATGCATCAATGCGAATTATTGCAGGATCATTAGGTCTCTTTAAATGGCCAAAATAAACGCAGCCAGGCCAAATACTGAAACCTCATTGTGCGTAAATGGCTACTAAACTCAATAGACCTGTATCATTAGAGACAAACACAAAGGCAGTCAGATTTACATTAGCTAAAATATCTAATAAAAGGAACATGTGCACACTGTTTTATTGAAAGAAAAAGAAAAAAAGCCCTGGCAACTTCGTGCTGCTATAGTAACGGCGATTTGTTTTGAATATAATGTATGTCTAGATGGACATTTTGCTCAATTAAGTTTGAAAGAATAGCTCACTTAAAAGATGTAGATGAGTTTGTTTCTTCATTAAAACAGATTTAGAGAAAAGTTTAGCATTGCATCACTTGATCACTAAAATATGCTCTGCAGTGAATGGATACTGTCCAAATAAGAGTTAAAAAAGATGATCCACACAAATTCAGTCCAACTATTAACTTCCACTGAAGTTTAAGTGAAAAGATGTGAAGGAACAATCCATCAAGGAAAACCATCGCTTCTGGCCCAAATACTAGTCCACAAGCTATAATAAGTCTTCCCTCTATATAAAAGGCCATATTTGTTAGAGCTGTTTTGGACTGTTTTTCTTGTAAACGGTGCTTGATCTATACGAGACAGTTTCATCACTGGAGAAAGCAATATTATGAATTTTGGACAAAAGTAATGCTTTGAAGTAAAAAAAAAGTCAATTTGTGTATTGCAACCAAGCAGCTTCCGTTTCAAAAGACATCAATTCATGTGGAGTGACAATTACTTGTGGATTATGGTGAAGTTTTTATCAGCTATCCGTTCACTGCAGAGGAACCACTCATGAGAAAATGATACACTGCTTAAGTTCTCCTCCAAAAATCATTTTTGATGAAGCAGCTCAACAACATCTTCCCTTACGTTATTCCTTTCAGGTTAGTGATGATATTTAAAAGCTTTATTAAATGCTCAAGGAATTCATGTTGCATCAGCAAAATTCTGCTCCTTTTTGCTTCACTCCATCTTTGTGTAAACAAACCCCCAATGCAGGTCTAGTGATCTCTAATTATATAGTAGACATGTAATAAGCTAAAAACCAAAAAACTGAGAGTTACTAAGGAGCAGTGAATTCTGCATTTTCTCTCGAAAAGAAACGATTTGTTCTAATGTAGCAGAATCCCATTAAAGTGGTGTCCAGTGAGCCTCAAGCGCCGTAGCCACATTAATGGACACAGGGAGGCTGCCAGCTTACTGTTCGCTTCAGTCATTGGCTCTGCAGGACTTACTGGGCAGAGCACCACAGAACATTTCTACTTGAATTCATAAAAGTGCTCGCACACAAACTCACAAAGAGACACATTCTCACACAAGCTCAGAGTCTGCAGGTTTAATAAAAGGAGAAAGCTAGTGATGGATGTAAAGAGAGAATAGATGGAAAGAAAGTGAAAAGCAAGGGATATGCTGAGATTTAGAGTCAGTGAAAGGACAATTGAGAGAGTGGGAAAAAGACATTGAAGAAAAGGCTGTGTGAAAGAATGAGGGGGTGGGTGAGACGAGGGCCGCAGGAGAAATTTGGTAGCCGAGTTAGGATACAGAGTAAAAGAGAACATCGTTGAGATGAAATGTTCCACATGTTAGGTTTAACTATGTCCTTTTTTGGAAAATCATCTGCTTTCAGAAACATGAATTGTGTAAAATAATTAACATGTTGGTTTATTTAAAAAGCTGAACAACATTTTAGAACATCTATAATAAAAGATTAAACGGTGTAATAATAAAACAGGTTTCAGGTTCACCTGATGGAGGCTGAACACATTTTGATTTGATTTTAGAAGTGGTGTTTTAAAGGGGTCATACAAAGGCAATTTTCCACAAGCTAATATGATTTTTTAGGATCTTAATGGAAAGTTTGTCATATAGATTGCTTTAAAATTTCTCAAAGATAAAAAAAAAACGTTGTAAAAACGTCAAAAAAATACTAATTTACCCTGTCAGAAACATAGACTGTAAAAAAAAAATGGACGTAGTGTCCGTGATGTCACTCGTAGTTTTCTGAAGAGCGTTTTTGAAGCCTAAAGTGGGCAGAGCCGACCACCACCATCTTGGCAACGTGTCACTCCTGGATGATCCAAAATGGGCAATGAGGCGGGACGTGGGCGGAACTGAGGTGCCTGGTTGCTGAAACCACGCCCGCCTACCTCGTCGACGTATGGGCAGTTGGTTTTCAAACTTTTCCAGAGCTTTCCAGCTTACTCAAGGTAAATGAACCTTGAAGCAGAAACACGGCAGAAATGCCAAGTTCAGCGGCTGAGGTAACGTGACGGCTAACAGACAGCAGATAGAGACAGCAACATCAATCAACCTGTCACTCAAGTGGCCACACCCTTAATTATGCAGAATTTTAAGGCTTAATATAATTTAAATGGATGAGTTATAAAAAAGTGGGAGGTGGCCACTTGGTCAGAAACAGCTCTTTAGAAATCACTCTGTTCTGTGTTCGAGCTCAGCTGGCCCCGCCCCTCTTTTCCAAGGCGCTCTGGGAGGATCTTTTTTAGCCGTATTCATAGGGCACATTTCCCTTTAGTAACATCCGTAACGTTAACCGTCCGCGTCTTCAGTCACTCAGATGTCGGAAGTAAATCACTACTGCTAAGTTCATTAATACATTCAACAACAAAACACCTCAATCTCTTAGGAGTCTTGCTTGTCTCTGCGTTTCGGTCTGATGACGGATCACTCAGGGCGGGTCTGAGGTAAGACACCAGTTCAGTCTTTGACAGGCTGCTGTCAATCAAACATTGTGGGAGTGGTCACTGTCGGTGTGACACCACACCGACATGCATTTGAGAATGACTTGATTTCAGAAGGGGCAACTTATTCTTCTGTTAATTTAATAAAAACACTTGTGGATCTTTATCAATGTAGGGTGGTTGTGTACACACACTCCTAAAACACATTTCTGTCCAAACAGCTTGCAAAAGTGCATGTACCACCGTATGACCCCTTTAAAAGGACATCTCTGTGAGGGTTTCTACTAAGCAAATTTCCCAGCAACAAAAGCACAACACAGTATTAATCAAGGTACCACTGCTTGACTTTAAACATTTTTTAAATTATAATAATTAATACTCTAATACCAAATTTGACAAGTTAGTGACCTTATAACTATGGCACAAAAATAGCTTGGGCAATTAAGGGAAAAGGCTAGCAAACTGCTACAGCAGAAACTCAAATAAAGCAAAAAAGCACTGTCTGAAAGATCACATGCTTTTCTAAACAGATCCAGCAAGTTCGCCTGAGTCCATGGCCTTAAGCGCCCAGCCTACGCAGTCCAGTACAGACCTAGTGTTTTACATAACTGTCATAGGATGTAAAATATCAGAGGGACTGAATTAAATTCCCAAGCCTTAACTATAACTATAAACAAAGACAAAAAAGGTCATCATTATATCTGAATTTTAAACAACAATTCACATGAGAGGAATCATCTCCATCGACTTTTAAACGACATTAAAACATGACCTGTGGGTGACATCAAGCTAAAAATCCATGTCTGTGACCAATATTTACCTATTTTTTGTTGTTTAATGTTTAAAGGGTTAGTTCACCCCAAAATGAAAATTCTGTCATTAATCACTCATTCTAAACCCATAAGACCTCCGTTCACCTTCAGAAAGATATTTTTAATGAAATTGGAGAGCCATCTGAATTCAATACAACTGAAATGATCCAGGATCCAGAAACGTAGTAAAAACATCGGTAAAACAATCCATGTGACAACTTCAGTTTTTTAGGAGAATACTTTTTGCACAAAGAAAACAAAGGATCATTTCTGTTCTGTTGCTGTCTATGGACGGTCTGATGGCTCTCTGATTTCATCAAAAATATCTTCATTTGTGTTCCAAAGATGAATGAAGGTCTCATGGGTTTGGAATGACATGAGAGTAATTAATGACAGAATGTTAATTTTTGGATGAACTAACCCTTTAATGATATGGAATTTAGTTCATTAATTTAACATGTTCAATCATCTAACAGCCCTTATTAAAATCTCTTACACCAGTAGTTGCATCAAACCAAAATATTGAATATTCCAAATATTTAATCATATTTATCTATGCAAAAAAAAAAATCACTAAATGTTTGATAAGTAGTTTTAACTATGCTAAGGCCCCATGGATCATTTATAGTGCCGGAGGGGGTGACTTCCTGTTTGGTCAGATTTTTAAAACACTTGTTCTAACTGTGCCGCTTTAATACCATGACAGTGGTGTTAATCCACTTTGTCAGTGTTCTGGTCTTGTTCTCTAACTGCATCAAGCAGAGTCGACAAGCCCCTGGGGTTTTCCATTAGACCCATCAGGGCTACCTCGCTTCATCACTGTGGGTGATTCAAGCCTATTGACCGCAGCCATACTGTCACTCCCTGCCTATTCAGAAGCCATAGTAGGCTCTAGGATGTTCATTTTCCACAGATATTGCAGTAATGAGACACATTAATTAAACAGGCAATCGTAGCAGAAGCATATCGATTCGGAGAATGATCTGACTACAAAGACTAGCTATATGATATGGATGCACACAAGTCTGTTAACGTGGGTAAACTTCCCAACACCCAAAGTTCTGGGTGACGGATTCCTAATCAGGGAGCTTGAGATTTATCTGTGTTATTAAAAGCTTTGCCTTTATTGTCAAAGTGCTAATTGAACGAAGATTTGATGCAAATCTGCAAAGGATCTTCCTTAAGAACGAGTCACAGAAGTAAGCGATTTTAGGCCAAGCGTCTGCTATGAAGTGACTCTATTGTGTGGCTCGAAATGGAAATGCTTTGTAATGAACAGATAAGCACACATCTAGAGCAATTACTGGTGGTTTAGTACTGTGGCAGAATAATCAGAGCTAAACTATTAGATTTGTATTTTCAATTGATTTAATCCTGAAATGAAGAGTTCACAGACGTAATCGGACGCTATTCCTGAACACTCAGGTTGCAGATCAATAGATTGTTATTATTTTAATTAGTTTGCTTAGATATTACATATATATGATGCAATATAAAACAGAAAACAGCCATATTGTGAAATATTATTACAATTTAAAATGTCTGAATGTATTTTAAAATGTAATTTATTTCATTGATAGTAATCTTCAGCATCCATTATTCCAGTCTTAGGTGTCACATGATACTTCAGAATGGTGTTCAATAATAAATAAATATATTATTAGTAACGATTATTATTATTGTTCTCAGGGTTGCAAACATTATATTTACATTTTTTGCCATTTTGATCAATTTAATGCATTCGTACTGAATTAAAATATAAATTATTATTATTATAGATTTTAAAATATAAATCTTACTGCAAACATTTCTTGAGAACCATATTAATCAGTGTATTAGAATGATTTCCGAAGGATTATGTAATGATGATGAAAATTTGGCTTAAAATTTATTCAAATACAAAACTATTTGAAATCGTAGTAATATTTAAAGCATTACTGTATTTTTGATCATGTATGCGGACATTTTTTTTATGATTGATAAATACCATTGATTTTATTTAAGCAATACCACAATATATTACAAATATTTTTTACAAATACAGTTGATCAAATACCAGTGCATACGCATATATATATATATTTTTTGTAAAAGAAATTATTTCAACTATGGTTTCAGGCAAAGTAAGCCTTGGATAAAACTTTAGAGTAATTCTGCATTAAAGCCAAAGCAAAAATGACCAGCAAATGTTTCTACTTATGTGAACATCAAAGACGGTCGTTTTGCTTTGCAGCTTTCACTCTGCAGGATCAGACCCTTAGAAGTCTTTATCAGATGGGGACACTCAACGCTGGTGGTTCAGCACTATCAGAGCATCATCTTTCTCTCCGTTCAGAGCTGAGTCAGACTAAAGTGACTCATAAAAGGGACCTGTATTTTGTTAAATTAGCTCATACATCAAAAGACGCAGTGAAGGTGAATGCCTCTGTTAAATTCTGTTTACACTTTAAAGGTGGTGTCATGCATCTCGGGTACACTTACACAAACATTTTATTTTTTTTGGACCACAATCAGACAGCTACTGAATGTATACAAGCTTAGAAAACATGAGTTGATGCATTGCTGCTAATTGCTGCTTTTGGCTGCATTTTTACTGTGCAAGCAGTTAATGAAGTGCATTACATAAATATTGCATCTTTTAACAAAACCAAATATAACCACACAGGTGTTAGCACCCACGGGGACCCTGACTGCTGTGAGTAATAAGAGAGTTACGTAACCTTGTGTTGAGGGGTAGTCCCATTTGTGTCCTCTTAACAGACAGATGTTTGATGCCCTTGAGCTAAGGCATGAGCAATAGACCTTAGCTAGGGTAGATGCCGATTTGATTTTTTATGGGAATGAAAACAAGGCTGTGAGGGACGGATTTACAATCTTTGCGATGACATGAAATGCATAAAAGTCATAGATTGCATGTCATTTTTAAAGTTTAGATGTTTACTGAAAGTTTTTGAAAACAGCTAGTAAATGTTATTTGTATTTCTGGTTAGGCATTCATTCTACTTAACACCGTGGCATAAAAAAAGAAAAAGATCAACTTATCAAACATATTAATACACCTGGGCCCTTTTTTTGAAAACCACTGAACAAACAATAAGTATTATATACAGTAGTCTATTTTTACTGTTAAATATCAGTGGTATAATATTATTATTTCTAATACTACTGTTACCAAGGGCTGAAAAATATGTAAAAAGAATATATTCAGGCATTGATCTTCCTTATAACAGAACAACTACAGCATATAATAATTGAATGGTTGTACATGAGATATTTATAGGTTAATCAATGTTTCTGAGAAAAAAAGAGAATAAGAACAAAATGCTAAAAATCTGCTTTTACTTCATCTGCTCATGTAAAAAAAAGTGTTGTAATAAATAACACATGCCTTAGCATTTAACAAATGCTATAAATAAACAAAGCACAATATATAACACGCCTAATTAATGCTTTATTTTAATGATTTTTGACACCACTGGGCATAAGCTGACCCTAACAAGCTGTCATATATTTCTATAGATATATTTTTAATTTCCGTGTGTCAAATATTTTTTTTTAGTTCATTTTTTTGTTTTAGTTCATTTTATTGACATGTTTCAGGGGGATATTCATGTAGACTAAAAAAAACTCAAAGGGCACCCGGTTTATTTTCTTTATTCAAAAAAAAAAAAATTCAAAGTTTTTTTTTTAATATGGTGAGCATACACAAATAAAAGCAGACCCTTTACAGATTTAAATGCTGTATTACTCTTATATGCACAATCAAATATGACAGTGCAGTTTAAGTTCTGGTTAAATTATCAAATGTCTTTTAGAGATAAAAAAAAAACATCTACAAGTTTATCCGTCTTCAGTTTAAACAGTAACACTCGCAAAAGTCTCTTTTATTTATTCACTAAAGAGAATGCTAGAATAAGAATAAAGAACCAATTCGTACTATTTTGTATTCTGTTTTGTCCCAGTATTCAAGAATCAGTGTAAAATACATGATAACTCAGGCCAAAACTCCCTATTAGGACCTATAAAAACACACACTCGGGTAGATGCAGGAAATGTTTAGCCTAACATGTCGTGAATTCAAGCCAACATCTTTTAAAAGTGATCTTGGGACTGAAAACAGATCTAGTGTTCTACACTGCACTAGCCAATTCAAACACTTTTATTTGGTGTAGCTGTAAGGTCCTTTTCTTTTAAATGTGTGAATGCCCCAGGAGTTAATTCAGTTCTACGACTCTAACCACGTCATCACCTTACTCACGGTTTCCCTAACGTGGCATGCGCAGATTTCAAGAGAAAGATAGATCCCTCAAGCCTTAACACATTGTCTTTGGCTCTTACTTCAAAAACAATAGGACGTCTTATATAATACTGAGTAAGCTGCCAGGTTAATGAAGGCCTACGCTTGATATATAGAATTAATCAAGTAAAAAAAAAAAACAGACATCAGAGCATCTTTAGAAGAGCAAGACCGCCTTTCTGCTTTATTCTTTAATGGCTTTCACCTCTAAAGTGCTCCTCTGCATTTTGTTCCCAGCTTAACAATGAGGAACTTGCGCACACGGATACGGTCACAAATGTCAGACGCAAAAACACTAATTCAAATGTAACGTTATAAAACAGGTTCCCGGGATAATAACCGGTCACGACATCATTAACACGCAGGCTGCTGTCAGTGTTGTAACTACAATTTTATACTTGATCACAACTGAAAGTGCCCATCTGTGCGGACGGCGTAAACGCATACACACATCTAAAATGTGGACTATTATTGTGGCCATAATTGTTTTGACATTTCCAGCGTGGCATTAAGAGTTTTGACCTTCAGTTGCTGAAAACAGTATACCTCAAAAGCCAGATCTCAGTACAACACAGGAACATGCACTTGGATGAATCATATTTTATTAAACGAATCCTGCACGGATTACCAGCTTGTTAAAATCTTCATATTTTTCATGCAGTCGCATCAAAAAGAATTAAATAAATGAATGTGCATTCAATTCTTGGCATCAGATATTCCCGCTTTGAGAAAAGAAATTAGCCATCTTGAAAAAATAATTACGCTCCTAACTAGATGATACTAAATTTGCCATGCCTAATTAAACATTCAAATATCAAAATGATTTTTTTCCTGCTTGTCACAATAGAGATGATTAGCTCATCTCTTTCCATTAATGCAAAATCACTTAATAAATTTGTCCGGCACATGAAATGACTGACGTCTTGACCTTGATGTGATCCTTCACAATGGTTGAATAATCTGCATCCTCTTTTGTTCAGGATGCCGCCCACCCTTGCAAGATATTGCCAGGTAGTTATTTTCCTGCAGCTTGTATAATGAGCAACCCCAACATTTCCAACAAGACAGGGTCACATTGAGAGCTTCTCATCCACAAGTGTCTTTATAATTATGCAGAACAGTATAATCCTTGAAATGTGTCAGAATATGCCAGCTACGCAAGATAAAATAGCGCTGCTCGAGTGTTTTCTCCAGCCCCGAGGCCTTCAATTACAACCTAGATAACATCGAAAATACAATATATGCTATATGACCCTTAAACACGGGGATAAAGGGGACAGAGGATCTACTACAATTCAATTCTCCACCCACTACTGTCCACCTCAGCTTTCAATAAAAGGCTGAGATTAAACCTGTGCTGTTGAGTCACTGTGTCTACACCTTAAAGAACATCTCACAAGCTAAGCCGCCAGAGGCAGGACAGGTTGCCAAAGCTCTGGCCTATAACACCGGCTTTGATCCGTCAGATTCCAACAGAGTGCTGATGAAAATAACCGATCCAGATCAGCATCTGCTTCCCTTAGTTTCTAAAATGCAAGACTAGAGTTAGATATACAGTTATTGCAGATATTCTTCATGCAAATGGACTAAAGTGTTTCATGAATGAAAAATGCATTATTTTTGGTGTTACTTGCCCCAAAATATCTCATCATACTTTCATATTTTTATACCTCTACTCATAGCCCTGAGCATTATATGTTGACCACCAGACCTTTCTGTCAATTTACACAATTCATGCAAAAATGAAAATTCTCTCATTAATTATTCATCCACATGCTGTTCCAAACCTGTAAGACCTTTATTCATCTTTGAAGCATATATTTGAGACTGACACAGAACAGATACAAATTGTTGAATGAAGCAATCATTTTTGTTTTCTTTGTGCACGAAAAGTATGCTTGTATCTTCACAAAACTATGGTTAAACCACTGATGTCACATGGACTATTTTAATGATGTCCTTACTACTTTTTTGGGTCCTGAACGTGGTAGTTGCATTGCTGTTTTTGCAGGGTCCAAAAGCTCTTGGATTTCATCAAAAATATCTTGATTTGTGTTTCAAAGATGACGGGTTTGAAACATGTGAGTTAATAATTAAGGACAGAATTTCCCTTTAATATGCATTTTTATTAAAACTTTCATTTCCTATCTTGCAAGTGGTGAATTACCCTTTTGTATCTGTGGCATACTGTTAAACACTAAAGACAATTTTAAACATCCCCTCTGTAAAAGCATCCAAAAATTATGATTTAAAGCCATTAACAGAGTTTAAATGCAGTAATCTGCAACTTGCACTTATGAAAATGACATAAAATTATCATTTTGTACAAATTTATGTTATTTGAGCTGTCTAAACTTGTTCTTATAATATTAATCTAGGCAAATGAACATGTTTCATGGGTTAGGTATATGTTATCACATACAAAAACAAATTTACTTGCAGCTCTTTTGGCGTTAAACAAAATGCAGTTGAAATTTGCCACTGAAAGTATAATTCATATGCATATGCATTATTAATAATGAACTAAAGTTTGCAGTAGTCCATTTACTGGTATTTGTGCCATTATTTACCGCACACAAAAACATGTCTACTCTGTGTTGTTAGTAATTACATACACCTGATTATTACTGGCTCTATCTGTGACCCTACGCTAATTTGCACTGCTCTTGGTATATTGTGTTGGTCATTATGTATATCATCTGCTTGCATCTGCGTTCTTTAATTTGTTGATTGTCAGTATATCACCGGCAGAAATTTCCACTCTCAGCTCCGCTTTAATGGGAATACAGTCTCATGTTAATTTAGCCTGCTGATAATGTTTTGTGGATACACTTTTTAACTGTTTGTTTTTAGCCTTAATCCTTATGAAGTTCTTTATTGTTAATACAGCTCTAGCTTGTTTTTGCAAACTGAGGGACGAGTCGAAATTATCTTGTATAGTAATCAATATCACACAAGGATGCTGTCAATAAAGTTGAATCTGTAAAATTACTTTGAATTACCCAGTGGGTTTTATTTAAAGCTTTTTATAGGTCATCAAAAAAGCCTGGCTGTGTTTCAAAAGGAATTTACAGTTAATACCAAAATAAGTTTGAATCGAAAACTATTCCTGTGCAGTAAAGTGGCCTCATGACACGGTCGACTATCCCACCAATCAGGCACAGTTGGATTCACTCTTGCCCACCTGCAGGAGGCCAACATGGGTGGTAAGCAAGCAGCCTGAGGGATGACACCAGACTGAACAGTAATTCACTTTGATAGCCCACAATGCTCTTGGCACTCTTGAGAATGCCAGGGCTGCTGTGCGCCTCCGTGAAAGACTCCCTTTGTGACAGGAAAAAAGCCAGCATAGCTTGGGCTGGACTTCAGAGAAGTGTTCTTGCAGAAGACCATCCAGTTTCCACCCATCTAAACTCATTGATCTAGTGACAACCTTCTGTATGTATTCTTGTTCATGTAAATGTCCTCAGTTGAAGAACCTAATGGGTCACACGTTCTGATATAGTTAAAAAAAGCCCACAAAATGCACATAAAAAAAATCTTAAATTTAAAACAATGAGAATAATAAATTCCCTCACTGATCAAAACATAAAAAATCATTATCATCAATATTATACTGAAATAATAAATAATAATAACAACAAATAATAAAAAGGAATGATATAAAAAGTAATTTTTACAGACAGCCATTAAATTACATAATCTATGTCATATTAGATGATTGATGTAGAATTTTAAATGTTTTTTTTATATATATAACATGGTGTTGAGTGTACTTTGATGCTTGAAACAGGGAAGACTGTATGAAATGCAATATTGTGAGGTATTTTATTATTTATTATTTTTTATTCATTTTTATTATTTTTATGTAAAGGCTGTGTGGTGAGCTTGCTGTGACATGTAATTTTCACTTTTGGATTTATAAAGTTAATCAAATAATAATATAATAACAATAATATTAATTATTATTATTGAATTAAATACAAGTTATTATTGTTTTCATGCTATTACTATTAAAAACACTTAAAAAAAACAATGAATGAACAATGAAAAATAATGAATTAAGAAATATGGAAACCATATATAAATAAATGTGTATTATAATAATGATAATAATATTGCCATCATCATTTTTGTTTGAATTAATTAAATACATGGTATTATTGCTGTGGTTCCTGTTATTATTATAATAAAACAATCCATTAATAAATCAAATAAATAATTTAAAAGAATTTAGAAAATTATTTAAAGAATATAGAAATGAATATATTAATCATCATAATTATTATTTATATTGGATTTGATTAAAATCTTGTGGTGGTTCTTGCAATAATAATGTTTTCTTATTATTAAAACATTTATACAATAATCAATCATTCAAACAAATTAAACAAATAAATAAATAAATATGTATATTAATATAATTATCATCATCATCTCATGTTATAAAGCCACAATATATCATTCAGTTGTTGTAAGTGCTGTTATTAATAAGAATAATAATGATATAATTATACTGTTAATATTTGATTTTAAGGACAGTTTTGGCGACTTTTGTAGAAGACTGAATTTTCACTACTCACTACTTGATGTACAATATGTACAATATATTGACACATCAAAGGCACATAAATAGAGACCAAAAGCTGCTGCCAACATGCTTCTACAGCGCTATCTGATTTGCATCTTGGAGTCCACCGAGCACATTGGCAGCCACAGAATTGAGTGCAGCTTTCAGTCAGCCTACTGTATTTGGTCTCTAGCTGCCTTATCGATTATCTGTTCTCTGCATAATTAACACCTTCGCCAAAGGCTCTGCTGGCAATCCAAGTGAATTCCCACAGAGACGCTCGCTCTCACATACGTCATAGGTACAGTCACAAACCCAGCACGAAGGCAATGAGTCAAACGCTCCTGTGGCACAATAATGATGGTATAGCTCGCCTGCTCGCTGATGCATGGTGACACATTTCCAAACGCGATCCAAAAAGATGTTACAAGTCAAAGCTATCAACATCACATACTGTACATTATAAGATCGCTTTTAACTCAAATGTCGCATCAGTACATGTGTCCATGTTTCTTTTTTTAGTATTTACAGGATATATTCTTCCTAATTACTTGTGTGAAATAAAACATGCAATTTAAATAAACCAACAATCAAGACTAATGAACGTGAACTAGAACAACAGCCTCTTAAAGTTAAATTGCTCCAGGCACGGCTGCAGAAAAATTCTTACAATCAGCACGTATTAAAAATAAGCACATGTACAGTACTGGTTTTAATGAGGGCATTTGCATTTCCAGCGAAAATTAGCATTCGTACTAAATTATGGCAAGAAATTGTGCTTATTTTTGTCAGTCTCTATTTTTTAAGCTTTTGGGCCAGATCTAAGTTGGTTTAACAGAGACCTCAAGCAGCAGGCGTCAAAGTCCAAAAAAGAACAAGGCTTGTGAGCATTTGGTCTCTGAAAAGGGATTTCATTTCCCTGAGAGCATACCACACACAGGCCGCACTTCTCTATAGTGTGTATCATAATTGAGCTATGGGTCTATTCAAATGCTGATGCGTTGATATCAATCAATAGAGCTGGGGTGTGATTATCTAGCTGGTCACTTGACTGAGAGTAAAAGGATAAGACATGACAGTAGACGAGGATGGAAAGCTGGTGGAGAAAAAACTATTTTGAAGGAGGGCAGCATTTTAAAGCCTGATGAGGAGGTTGTCAGACGCCGTTACAGGACAGATATTGACTGCAGCTTTACTTCAGAAAAAAAACTGCACAAATAAAACAAAGAGTACTTGAGTATGTTTTTAAAAGAAGATTTTAGTCATGTTGCAATGTGTTACTTGCCACTTCTTTCTAATTATTTGTGAAATTTAAGAACAACTGCACAAATGACAAGCATGAACAGCCTACAACATAAAATTATATATAAAGACAGTAACAAGAGTACTGAGGTGCAGAAATGTAATAATTAAGTGCAGAACACAGTTAAATACTGATTAACCTGTATTAATCAGCTGTGGTAGTGTTTGATTAGCAGACCAGACAGAAGTTGGTGTTTCTAGGCTACTGTCTCTTTAAGACTAAATGTAATCTGACACACATTTGATTTCCTTCCTTTAGTTAGTAGCTAGTTATTACCTATACTATAATTAATACAACAAGTACATAGTGTGTACATGAGAAACAGGACATTACAACAGGAAAACAATAGAAAAACACTATTATTTGCTATACTTGGGGAAAATATGCCTGCTTTATGTTTATCATATTTGGGGGTTGCTGGCATTAATTACTTTGAAAACCCCTGAACAAAGAGACTTTGAAGTGTACTAAATGTTATTAAATAGGTGTTATAAACAAAACTGCAACATTTATCCCAGAGAAAATCGAGCAAATTTTTCATACAAAGACAAAAATGTTTCTAGTTGCTTCAGCACTGGATTTCCCTGATCTTGAGGTGTTTCTCAAAAGGAGAGACTCTTGTCTTAGAGAGGCTCTTGATTTAGCTCCTAACACGGTGAGGGGCACAGCGAGGTCCTCAGCACAACGCAATACCTCAAGCTAAAGAGCCACCTTGCATCTGACTCATCATGATGAATGACCCAATAACTTCTTCCCCGCGTTTGTCCCTCTAGGTATCGGCTGTGTATAGAGTTGATCTGTGAATGATTTAAAATAATGCTTCTGAGTGTGCAAAAAAGAGCGTGTGACCTTGCCCTGAGTGTCTGTGGCATGAGTACATATAGATACAGTCCTTACAGCTACATTACTGCACTGTACATGCACAGCCTGAAATCCTTTACCAGACTGATCAGCCTTTAAAAAATCGCTTGTGAATCTGAAGATCACTAAACATTGAATTTGATTTTTAATCAACTTGTTTTCTTCTGATTAGCACTTATATTTTATTTTGCAACTAACTGGTCGTGGCCCATTAATCTGAAATAATGTGATAATATTAACTAGCATAATCATAAAAAATTAAATCCTCACCTGGTCAAAATGACCGGGTATAAAATTGTACGCCATTTTAGTCCAGTTAATGTGAAATACTAAATTGAAAAGACTAAATATACTGAAAAATAAATTGAAAATACCTACCTGCCTTTAGTTCAATGCAACACATTAAATGTAATAACCTGAAATACATACTATACGCAATATGCAATTTATCATAAGTGACTTACATGACACTTTCTACCTGGACAATATAAGATTTTTGCTCAAGGGCACAGCTCAGCAATGCTCACAGTTCACAGATTGTCCTTTGAACGAATGGCCTTTGGGTTACCAGCATGACCTTTACCATCTATGCCATCACAACCTATACCATATGACATGTACATTATAACATCCAAACATACAGTACTTGTCACTGAAGGACAACGGATACGTATGTGAAAACACACATCTATAAAACGGCTCTAAACCAAGAAACGTGACCATATAAATTGGGTGAATTACATAACTGGAGAGATCTCACTGAAATATTAAACGCGGACAGTGAGGAAAGCCGCGCAGAATCAGGCATCACTGGAAGGGTCTTCTCTGGTGAGGACAGCGCAGGTCACGTACAGTAACTGTGTTTACAGAATAACTTCCCCGTTCGTTTAGAAAAGATTCTGTTTCTAAGGGAGTTGGCAGGAGGAGGATACAGTACTGAATAAATCATCTGTGGGTTTATCGTTTCAGTTACTGGGAAACGTAAAGGTGTTCGGCTGTATTTGGTGGAATGAAGTATGTTAAGATGAGATGTCAAAAGCTCTCCGGACGCCTACATTTTTAACTCTGCAAACTCTGGGAGTAGGTTATATTACCTGTGCTAAGCATTTAAGAGAATACTATAAACGTACAAAGCTGAATCTTTAGTAAAACGTGCTGTTACAGAGACTAGATTCTCCTTTTTAAATATGAGGAGTTTTGATGGATAACCTGCACACATCTCTGCTTTTTTAACGTAAAGTTTTTCTAACGTAAACTTCATTGTAAAGAAAAGTCTGTAAAACAGAGACTCATGTACTGTGTTTTATTGGAATTTTCCCAATAGATTTTTCACAGGTGTTTCAACCATATTTTAAATTATAAATAGCACTGAGTTGAGTTTTAAGGACAAAGCAAATGTCTGTGAAATCCATCTTTTTCTACAGATTATTTTCTTAATGCAAAAAAAAAATTATAAAAGTGTCATCAGAACCAGTTCTACTGTAGAGGTGGTCAAATGTATATATTTTTTTGGCATTTCTCAGAGTAATTTTCCATCAAACTCAAAACTGTTAAAAGATCTGAAGTAAAAACTGTCATCCTCAACCTTCTACAAACTTACGATCTGAAATCTTGGATCTGGAAAGATCAGAGGAGGAAACAAGCAAACACTTTAGTCATGATTACACTATCGCTTTAGTAGAGCACTCACACGCTTTGATTTGATTCATAGCATAGAATAGCAAAGGTCTGACTATTATTGTTTGTGAAATTTACACCCAAACAGGCAGAAACTATACGCTATCAAAATAAAGGTGCTTAAAAGATTCTTTACAGCGATGCCATAAAAAGAAACATTTTTGGTTCCGCAAAGAATCATCTCTTTCTTACCTTTAATCATCTGAATAACCTTCTTTCAGAACAGATGTGTTTTTCAGATGTTAAAGATTGTTTATGAAACCATTTAGACAAAAAGGTTATTTTATGGCAACGTGAAGTTGGCACATACAGTATAATGCTAGAAGTAGCATTAATTTATAGCAAACAATGCATCATACACCCAAAGTTTAATTCTCACGCACAACTAACAAGAAAAAAAGAACCTGATTGTCATGACAACAGCAATATTGAAGACGTAGAGTGATACTGGGATATTAGTCATAACTGCAGGGAGAACAACATTAATTATAAAAAAGTTCAATTTTATGTTTTATTCACACATACAAACAATTATGGAACCATTTTAGCTCTTGAGCCCCCTCAAAACTCCCCCTAAAAACAAACAGTGGGGCATAGCAACACCAAGGTCATGTGTTGAATTCTCAGATAAGACTAATGCATGTGTCGCCTTCAGATAAAAGCATCTGCCAAATGCATTCATGAAAATGTAAACCTTAAGACTGGTCAAGAATGAAATGTCCCTGTAATATACAGTATGTACTTTGAGTCCCTTTGTGCTTGTAGTTTGAAAAGCAATCTTCAGTGTCCTTTTCACTTTTACAGATTCATAAATGTTCAATAACTGGAGGTCATGTGTCTTCTCAAAGCATGAAATAATCACCATTTACACTGTATTAACACAATCTTGTATGTCTGTAATAGGTGTCCGACGTCTGTTACCATTGATTTGCACTACTTCAACCTGCACATCAAGTAAGTGCAATCAGGCTTAACCCACTAAATCTAATCAGAACGCTTCTGTGATTCATTCACCTGACGTCACACCTCAATTTGTCCATTTCATTGAGTTGAGTCAGTACTTCTTTCTCTAATGGATAATACAAGAAAGCATAGGCCAGGCATAAATAAGGGTTCTATTAAATCCTTTGACTTCACTATTTTCAATATTACATGACCACAATCTCACTTCCTCCATTAACTAATTAGACACTATTATCATGTCATCAGCCTTTTTAAGAAAAGGTCTCACGCGCATGAATAATGCATCGAAAATGCATTATAAAGGCGCCTCATGAGGGGTCTTACATGGGAACATTTACATGACGTGAACGTCTTTCCTCCTCCAGGAGAGATCATTTCAAGGCCAAGCAATCTCAGGGCCATTAAAAGACTAATTCTTTTCATAATTAATGCACATAAATATGTGACCTCGGTGAAAGCTGAATAAATGCATGTAGACAGTCTCTCAAAAACACTGACAATAAAACACAAGAGGACCAAATGCTATAGTGTTTCTTTTCTCCTTAGCTTAGTTAAGCACTACTGTTCAGTTAAGTAATGGCTTTATTGAGTTTCTCTTTTTCACTCTTGTCATACAGTCTGATAATAATTGTTCCAAACTGCATTGGCGCTCTGGCCTGTATTTCAGAAGGGCACTTCTTGTTCCTAACTATGGTAATTATCACCAGTTATGGGATGTTTCTCCATTTTCCAGTATTGACTTCACAGCTAGTACTGGAGGTCGTCTCAGTTATTGACCTAAAAGGAGGGTAAATTAAGGGGAGTTGCATCAATGTGGCCCTTGACTGGCCATCTAGACTGTTATATTGGACTACTGGGTGACCAGACCAGACAATCATGTTTTAGTGTCTGTCTGGAGCACAAAGTCAATACTGCACTATAGTCTGCACATGCTTGAAAATCAAATTAAATTAATAGAAAGGGGTTTATAAGTTAAATAAAATTAGTAGAACAAAACTAAACTAGTTTCTGGCTTTTTGATCAGAAAAATAAAATAACAATTTATTTAATTTTATTAGATTTTATGAAAAATAAAATAAAAGATTTAAATTTAAATCAAATCAAATCAATAGAAAGGGTTTTATATCTAGATTGGAAATGTTGGGATGTAGAAATGAAATTAACCCATCAAAAGGTCAAATAAAATTAGCAGAATGAAACTAAACTAGTTTTTGGTTTCTGGCTTTTTCATCAGAAAAATAAAATAAAATAATTACATGCAAGTAACCCTAAGGCAAACTTTAATCCTAACCATATAGTAAGTACCTGTAGTTAATTAATATCACTCAGTAATTAATTGTATAATTACACTGTAACAAGAGAACTTAAAAAAAAGTGCATCCAAAAATGTAATAAAATGAAAAATAAAATAAAAACAATAAATATTATTTCTATATTATGTTATACATTATCATAGAATTTATGTAATATCAAGCATTATTTCAACTTCCTTTTTTACTGAGTTAATATGAGTCTAGTTTGAGTCTCGAGGGCTGGCTTACAGGCATTCAATACACAGTGCAATTACTCTGATCTCGGTTTTACAGATCCCTGGATATCAGTAATCACTGTACTAAAGTTAGCAAAATCATTTGGAGAAGCAGGTGCCACAGGACTAATGATCTGAAACAGTTACAGCTCAACCACTGAAATGCATCCTAGGCTATAGCAATCGACAGCCCACATTCTGTGAGACAGCCCTTCAGTTTCTTTCCTTGTGGTTCTTTTAGTCTTTGTTTCTTTCTGTGCATCATAAAAGCATCTCCATCTTCCTGTAATCTGAACCCAGAATGCTAATTTTAGTTCACTTGTAGTGAGGCAAAAATATTGTTCATATACTTAGGAATAGACAACAATAGCTACAATAGCTTCTCAGCTTTGGTGAATGTGTGTTAGACATAAATTGCAAATAAATAAATAAATAAATAAACTCCTGCAAAAACCTCACAAAACAATGCATAGGAACTTGTTTTAAAAAAGATTAAGAATATACTGTTTCACAATATGCTAAAGCCAGTGGCGGTTCTACATTGCTCCCTGGGCAAGAACCCATCTCTATGCGCAACCCCCCTTTATAAAGGGAGGCCTTTATTTTCTCAATAAAGGTGTCAACCACAGCATCTAATTAATAATTACTGTCGCTTGCAATGCTATGTGCACTTGGTGTAAATAGCCACTGCCAAAAAATAATGATCCTAAAACTTATTATCCATATGAAACTGTCAGATATGAAAATTATGTAGCAATAATTCATGATGTTTGACGCCGTAAAGGATAGTGAATGCCGTTATTTTTTTTTTAAAAGATCGGCTTAAATGTGTGATATGGAAAAATAATTTCAAAAACAGATTTATAATATTCTAAATTGATTCTCAATTATTGAAATGACTAGACTATTCATTATGTTTCAAGTTTTATACCTGATTTTTATATTCTACTGCAAATATGTTTTGGTGTTGCATGATTAATTATTAATATAAAAAACACCCACACACACAAACACACTATTCCTAAGGTCATGACAAGAGGTGTGTTGAAAATCACCAATCACAAGAGCGGAGAGATCGGACATTTGATCTCCGCCTCCAAAGTCTTAAAAGTCTATTTGACGAGCCAGCAGGGGTTTAGCAGTTGAGAGCACGTCAAGCGAGCGCTGCTTAGCACCATTCTCGCGAGAGCGCACTTTTGCACGCGCATAGTGTTCTGTGTTCTTGCGGTTCAGAAATCCTCCCTCACGAGAATTTTTTTTTCGCACGCGGATATTGTTAGTCTTGTATTTTATTTTATTTTTTTAATGTGTGCTAGATTTGAAACTATTTAAACGCTATAGTCACAGGTATGATAAATAATAGAAAACTGCTTAGGGGCACAGAATTTTTTTCCACCGTGTCACGAAAAAATGCCGCCCCGTTCGCCAATGCCTAAAACCGCCACTGGCTAAAACACACAAACACTCTGAATACTCAACTAGTTTTTTTAAATGGTAGCAAGAGGAGAAGGAGGAGTTTTTGGTTGTTTAACATGAAGAATTGTCTGGATAACAATAAGTTTATTTAAAAGTGCAATTTCGTTAGGATCCCTTCAGGTATTTCTGCATGCATCTTTTTTTTGAAAGCCAATAAAAGGGTCGCTGATTCGTGACAGTTTCTGTGAAGAAAAATGAGCTCAATAACCATGTCCTGGCTAATACAGGCAGGTAGTTATTTAAAATTTTGAAGGGCAAAGTGGTCCAGACTAGAATACGGCCTTGATTAAAATTATAGAGCAAACAAAACTTCAGAACAGATGAGACCCTTTCCCAGTAGGGCTTTTCAACGCAATCTTCACAACCACACAACTTCTTTGATCTAAATGACCAGAGGAAACCGGGACAGAACTTAACAGACCAAAACGAACAGCTGCAAGACGGTGTGTGTTTCAATCCAAAAGCCATTAATCAAGACGGAGGTCTCAGGTCAGCAGTGGCCTCCCCTTTCACAATTACACCTCCCTCTGAAACAAATACTACGCCGTCCTACCTTGAGTGCAGTCGGGGGCCAACAGGCACGTTTTTCTTTGTTAAAAGTCTAATGTGCTCATTAATGTGCCATTATTTTCTCATTATTCCTATAACCACTGAGCATCACGATCAAGTTAAGTAACTCCATCGGTGGGAGAGAAACACAATTAAACTTTATTGTGACAATCACATTCTCTAAGCTTCAAAGTCAAGAGGTCAGACCAAAAGGGAGAAGAATGATAGAGCTCTAACGAATGTCTCGCCATAAAACATATTACGGGAATATGAGACATTTCTGTGTCAGTTGAACTTGCTTAATGGTGCTCATTTATTTTCATTTGTGTTAAACTGATATTGTCTGATGTTTAATGGAGTTAGAGGCTTGACGTTTCATCATTCTGTGGTTGAAAAAAGCAAAGGAACTGTATGTTAATCTTACCTGTCATCACAATGACATCAGCGGCAACATCAGTAATCATGCAAAAGAGAGAAAGGAATTGATTAGAATACATTAAGTAGTTTTACATCAACTAATGACATTAATCCTTATCTATATTCTAAAAAAAGGTCAACATAAACGATGACCATAACATAAAATAACATAATGTGTGGATATATAAACACAAATGAAAATAAATGTATGTACAGTATGTTTATATACACACACACACACACATACATATTTATTTTATTTCATTTTTTGTTTATCAAACGATTAATCGTGATAATCTCATCCAAAATAAAAGTTGCTTTTAGTATATATGCATATGTACTGTGCATATTTATTTTGTAGACATAAAGTATATATATTTTTAAATGTTTAAATGTTTATACATTTACATGTTCATATTATTATATTTCGTTATATATAAAAGCATTTTTTCTTAAATATATGCATCCATGTGTTTGTATTAATACAGTATATTCATAATAAATATGCATAGTGTAAACACAATGTGTAAAAAAAAACTTTTGGATGCAATTAACCATTTAACAGCACTAATATATATATATATGTTATGTTATGTTATAATATGTTATTATGTTATAATAACGTATATGCACACATACACACGAACATTAAAATGATATATAATTGTATGTATACTTAAAATACACACACACACACACACACACGTATATGTATATACATATATATATATATATATATATATACTGTATATATACATACACACACACATATTTTATACATTCTTTTTATAAATTAAATTAAATTAAATAGTTATGATATGATACCATCATCTTTGGAATAAGTATGTTTTCGCAGTCAACTGTGTAATTGGCAAAGCTCTGAATCTCCAATCTCAGCAATTAGCTTTATGCAAAAAAATTATAATTTTGTAAGACTGCATGAACACGGACTAAAACAGAAAGGTTTCTTAGTGGAAAGCAGGCAATGTTTGAATCATATAAGAACATACGGCAGTAAATTGTGTATTCTTGTCCATTTTATGTCTCTTTTATAGCGATCCGAGCAGAGCATCCTAATTTCATAATGCATTAATGTACACTGCATCTTTTTAATCATCTGATGGTGTTATGAAAGGATGCTCATTTTCTTCAAGATCTTTCATGTCCTCTTTTTGCTGTTTTCAAGTTACAATGTCATATTCCAACTTGTGGATTGATGTCCACATGACATACAGTGTGTTAGGTAACCCACAAGTCACTGTAGTATGCGGTGGACACTTTTTTCATGGTTATGACTGAAGGTGACAGTAACTGCCAAAAAGAAGGTCTCGTCTCTTGAGCCGCAGACTGTGATGACCTTGAGAATCCAAAGCTTGTGAAAAATATGAAGTTTTTAAGAAATCACTGACTGAAAGATGTCACCAAAAAAAAAAAGATAGGTGGAAGAGAATGGGAAGCAGAATCCAATCACTTTTGACTTGGTCTATCACTTCCACTGTCTGAGGAACCGAGAAAAAAAGAAGGGTTCATCACACACTTGGGTGGGGGGGTCAGACTTACGCAACAGTATTAAAAAGGCCTCAGCGGCTCTGACTGGATGACAACCATGACTAAAACCTTGTAAGGTGATATGGAGAGCTGCACATGTCATCTGAGTATAAGAAACTTTTTAAATATTTCCAGTAACAGTAAAATGTACACTGACAAGCCGGTGGCTAACTAAGCTCATAAAGACTGTTACGACCTTGGCAGGCAACGTTATGCAAGACGTGATGTGAATATCGGAAAATATAGCTCTATTTCTCAATAAAATGTCCACAAGATTGTTCACAAAGAAGGGATGAAAGAGAAAAATCTGCCTCTGGCTTGAGTTAGTGGTGTTTGAACGGGTTTTACAGGTTCATATTCCCCAGATTTAAAATGTTGGGATGTAGAAATGAAATGATCCATAGAAAGATCAAATAAAATTAGCCATATTGAACTAATGTAGTTTTTAATTTCTGTCTTTTTCAAGAGGGAATTCAACAGAAATGTAAAAAAGCTTGCAAATGTAAATCTAATTTAGACTGACAAAATGAAAATCAAATAAAAACTATAATTATTTTTGCTCTGCTATTTACAAGCTTAAGCTCTCACACACAACACACACACACACACACAACATGACTGCTTGTCTGTCAGATTCTGTTTTTCACATTTCCCAAGGATGAGAGTTTTTAAAGTTCAAATCCTCTTCCTCTAATCCCCAAGGAGGATCAGTGCTATAACAACAGCACATACTAAATCTATTCACTGATAGAGCCAAAAGCATGTTCAACCACAGAAAGAGCATAAGTGCATTACATCAACATCTCAGATTTATGAGAGATTGAATATGACTTGGAAAATGAACTTAAATGGCCTTAAAGTTTACCTCTCATGGACCAACTTCATTGCTGCAGATATCAAAAGACATTTCTCAGTTTTGAAGGAAGCATTTCACACGGCGTTAACTCATATAGCCGCACTGAAAAATTACCATTTTAAAAGAGACAAAATCAAGTGGGGTTCAAGTTTCTAAAATCAAGGAATTAAATTCAGAAATAATCATACATTTGGATATAAATAATTTCTAAAGTTATAAAAATAAAATAAAGTAAAGAAAAGAAAAAACTTGGGTCTTGATACATAAAGTAAATCACTTCCAGATAAAATTCTCCAAAAGTATAAAAATAAGGATTACATTTGTGAAAGAAACAAATAAAAAAAAACATAAATTTGGAACTTTTTTAGAACTTTTAAAATATCTCAAAATTCCAAAAAAAGAAAATTATCCGAATCCAAAAAAATGTAATAGACTCTGCATTTTTTAAGATCTTTATAAAAAAATTATGCTCAAATTGTTATTAAACTATTATTTGTAATTAAAAGTAAAAGTACAAACAAAAAAAAACATTTTTGAATATCCCCATATCACTTCCAGATGAAACACTTCCTCTTCCTCAACAGATATTTCACACTCTTTGTGAAAAAATCTATAATTCTGCTACTTGTCTATTGATTACCTTCTCTAATGAAATAAATAATCCGACAATGCCTCTCAGTTGAGTGATTGGCTAAAGCAACGCCTTTCAATGTTGCATAAGTGAAGCGTCATTGATCACTGACCTGAAATCAGATACCCTGCAGTAAATATGACAGTGATCCAGGCTCTGTTTATCTAGCTTGCACATGACAACACTGGGTTTGTGAGGGGTAATCCCTAATACTAGTGACACGTGCCATTCTGACTGCTCTTCCTGAGGGAACATGACACATGATCAAGCACATGTGACACTGATGACGGACAGACAAGCAGGCCAGCTCATGGGAATGTAAATAAAGAACAGAGACATCCACTGATCTGGTCTCAGCCGGAGTCATCTGCAAATTAATTATTAGAGTGCTTTTATACTGATTAGAGACATCTGAGAAATGTTCAAACAAGTTTTTCGGGGGAGAGGAAAGAAAATTAATTAGTGTAACAAATTCCGCATTTGACCTTGCCCAAAATTGCATGTTTTTGTGAAAGGAGGAAGTACCAATTGAAAAGTCTACCAATATTTATTTGACGATTAAAAATTCAGCAGCAAAATATTTACACTGGTAAGTTTTTTAATAAATATTTACTTGGGTGTTGTTACTTTTAATCAGACGAAGGAGGGAATTAAAAAAAAAATAGATCACATTAAAATTAAAAATTTGAACTCCCATTCTGACGGCACCCATTCCCTGCAGAGGATCCACTGGTCCTTTGCTGGCCTGAGTACTTTTTTCACTATACTGGTAACCATACAGTATCTCAATAAAAAGCTGTTATCTCTTCAAGAGGCACAAATATGTGCCATTTAGATATTAATACCATGTGCTTAGGTACTTGTATGTATCCCTTGGGGGAAAACAATCTTTTCTGAAGTCACCTACCTGTAGCAACCACATAGAAACATGCTTAAAACACATAAAACACCCTAGCTTTTGAAATGCACTGGCACACAACACTAATGTCATCACGGCAGTTTTAAATGGAGCCAAATACTCACATTTTCCTTCAGGTAATGTTAAAAAGCTACTGTTTAATATGTTAATTAGCTAATAAAAAGGTTTTAAGTTAATCAGTACAGTAATATTCTATACCCGCCGACATTCCCCACATCAATCAATCACTTATTCATTAACCTTATGAATTTAAAATGCAGCCCTCCAGGTAATTTGTAATGGTTTATTTTTGCTCATTGCTTAATAAATGAATTGCCTGAATGAATTAAGTTTTTACATCTGAGCAAGGCAGCTCATTTACAGCCAGACCGCATGACACAGCGGTTCTTTAAATAAACACCAAGAACATCCCGCAAACGGTGTTTCTTATTGGAAATGCAGCAATTATGTAAATCATAAGCAGTCAATCAATGTCATCTGCATCTTAGTTGCAAACAGACATTTATCATCCCATCTGTATTCATTGGATTACATTTCTGTTATGTAATGCAGAGAGCGTAAATTCCTTGTTTTCTAGTTTGATCACTGCAGGACCGGTCCGAGGAGGAATTCTGGGAACATGCTGAGACGAGAACATAACTTCCTAACTGAATTCAAGTGTATATTTGTGTGATGCAATGGCTGGACAAGAAAAACATGGTGGATTATATAAACTGCAAAATCAACAGGGAAATAAACCAGTAATTCCTTCATCTTGAACCTCTGACAAAAAGTTTGGAAACCACAAAAAAAAAATCTGATTCTGTCTTATTACGGCAATTCTGTAAGAAATCTGTTCGTAGAAGTGTGGGCAGTTTCCATAGGGGCTATGAAATGTGGTAGTTGCTTATTGCTGTGCATGAACTTATCATAATTAATGTCATTCCCATGGCAACCAAGCAGTGACCCATCACTTACACACAGACACACAAACACACACACTGAGAAAAGAGGCTCTCCATTCATTCTGCAATGCGGTACAGTACCTATACTGACATACAGTACGTGATGTCTAAATGATTACGATTAATTTGCTTATTTGTCAGTGCTGCTGTTAATGACTATGTTTATATGCAGTGCTATGGTATTATTTCTGGTACTAAATGTAAACTTATCCGTTCAAACGGCATTTACGCGACCTGACTTGGGTCTATCAGTTAACTGAATTAACAATGTCTATCAATTAACAAAGGTCTTGTAAAAAGCTGTTTGTTTGTGTAAAAAACAAACAAAAAAAGCAATCCATCATTACGATATCTCAACTTTTTAAACCAACCCGCGTGGCCAAAATATGAATCCAAAACCCCAAATAATGCTTCTTTCAGTGAAAAAAATCCATCCCCTGTTGATTTCTTACATTTAAAATCACTGTAAATATTTATTGAAATATGCTTTAGACTTTTTTTTTGGCTTGTAAACAGTGCTTGATCTGGGCATATTTCTCTCCTGATTCAGACAAGACAATGTTTTCACTGGAGAAAGCAATATTAGCAATAGAAAAGGTATATTTTTTTAACAAAATACAAGTTATCCAGCTCATTTTCCAACAAACATGCAGCTTTTCGATGATATTAACTGATCATGAGTCATGTTTTAATGAGCTCTTTAGACTCTCATTCTGACGGCACCCATTCACTCCAAAGCATCCACTGGTGATGTAATGATAAATCCTCTTTTTGACAAAGTAACAAACTCATTTACATCTTTGATGGCTTGAGGGCGAGTACGTTTTCATCAAATTTGAATTTTCAGGTGAACTATTCCTCTAACTATAAAATCAGGAGTATATAGCTTCTAGCCTGACAAGCTGCTATGGTCAAAGTGACCTACACATTAGTTTCTGTTTCAGAGCAGTTCTCGTTTCTGTCTAGCAGAGGAGAAAATGAGACAGCTCAAAAAGAGGTTTTCCCGCAGACAGGACATTGGGTGATGGGTGTTTGTGGTGGCACTGACCCTTTGCTCGGCCATCTGAGCCCAGAGACCTCTTGTCATTTAGATCCCTGGACTCCTCACCAACACCAGACGGCCGTCCTTTACACTGGCACAGCTACATAACCACTACAACTGGCCAACATTTTAATTAGAATGTGATGAAGGGCCACAAATTGGAATCGTTTTGTGCTGAAACAGGAAGAGATGGAGCTGAATTTGTACAGAAAACATATGATGCGATGATGCAAAAACATCTGCTACAAATGTTCAAATATTTTACAGTAAGGTTCAACTCTTTAACAATAGCAGTGTGCTACAGTGTGTTAATTGTGTTCATTTACTGACTATAAACCATATTTGAACCATAATGAACCATATTAGGTCACCAATTTCATTTCTGTCTTAATAAATCACAAAGTAATGTAAAATTCATAACACTTCTACTACAACTAGTACCACCACTACTAATAATAAAGAACAGATTTATACATTTTATTTGTATTGTATTTTTGCATTTTGGATATAATTTATATTATCAATAATACATGAAAAATATAAAAGCATATACTACTACTACTACTTTATTAGATACATTTTATTTCCTTTTTGGCTTATTGTATTGTATTGCATTGTTTGTATTTATTTATTTTGTAACATTTATTATTATTATTATATTTATAACAATAAATACAAAAAAATATATGTACTGCTAAAATATATTTTAAACTATAATATATATGTACTAAATATATCGCTAATAAGGTTAATTAGTTAACATTGGTTAACAACGTTATTAAACATGAACAACACTTACACAGCACTAATTAATTTTAGTTAATGTTTATTTTTGCGTAATTAACTGCAAAAAAGTGAATAAACCATAAACAAATGTATTTTAATCAAAGTTGACACCTTATTGTAAAGTGTTACTAGAATAACGTATAATATATAAATAAAAAATAAAACAAAAATTAATTTTTGTAGCATTTTACCATAATATTCTATTAGAATAATAAGCACACCTTATAACAATAATATAGCTATACTGTAAGACTTCCGCCATTTATATTCATGGCATCCTGTGCTGAACCAATTCAAGCCTTGAATCTATTATTATGAGTGGAGTGACACGCACTTCATTCACTTAAATTAACTTGAAATGGATGTGAGTAAGTGGATCACTGGAGCTGAATAAAAGTGAGCAATACTGTCACTGATATGATAAAACATGATGTTTCATAACATTTGTGAAAAGAGCTTCAAGATTTAACGCACTTTAAATTCAAAGCTAAATTGAAGTTCGCTGTGGCACTGCATTAATGACCTACCAGTTGCATCTGCCAGGAGAGAATCATCCAAGTGATTTTCAAGAAAAAAGCACGATACAAAAGAGCAGATTTTCTCTGGAGAAATAAGAGCAAGATTCTCTGAAAACCCAAATGATGAAACCTATTTCAACACTGCAAACCGAAGTTTTCAAAGTCTATTCAGGGTTCAGATACTAAAGTAGCAGAAAGCATCGTGGTTAGCCTAATCGCTTTGGAAAAAAGGTTACTCTTACCCAATACAACCTTTTCCATCAAAGGAGGCAGTAAATGCACATTCACGGGAATTTAACTGCACTTTCCCTTCAAAGGATTCATGGATTTGGCAGATAAAAGCATCAGTTAATTAGCAACCCGTTAATGCACTGGGAGGGCATGTTGTTTTCTGAACCAGCTGCCATTGATTCCTAACCGTGTGTGGACGACCACAGAAAGGAACTTGTTTAAAGCATGTGAGTCAATAAGCCCCTGTCAATCACAACATTATTTCAGTCAATCGATTCACTACGATTCCCAACAAAAACAAAACGAACAATGCTGAGTGTGGTATCGACCACATATGATCCTGATAACATAACAAAACGGAGCAAGACTGTGGTTCAAACTAGTTCAAACCGACCTGGGGGACAAAACAGCTGCAGAGCGGTGTATTTGGCATAGCATATCTAATTCCAGGGGTTTATTGATCGATTTAAAAACACCACAATTAAGGTCAGGACATAATGAAGTGCAAAATAACAGCTTGTACTGTGATATAAAGGGTGAACGTCCCTAAATAGCACTATGAATCACTGAAGGCTGGTAAAAATAGAAAACATTACTAGCAACCACTCGTAGGTTTTACTCATGGTTCAGCGTGAGGCACAAGCGATACTGAAAAAGAGATATTGAAAAAAGAAAAAAGAAAAAAAAAAAAAAAAAAGGACAATGCGTTCCACCAGAAAATATCTAGCTTGAGTGGAAATAATTCATTTTTGTTTTCTTCCGTTTTCTGTGGGCAGATGATGACGAGATTGCAATTTTAAATAACAAATACAAGGCCTAAATGGCTAAAAAATTGCTTTAGGAAGTCTGAGTGGCTCAATTTTGACTTAAATTGCAGCACAGAGAAATTAAATCGAAAAATATATACGAAAACAATCGGAATTATTGTTCAGGTCATCTGCTACTTTCTGAAGTCTGTAGAAAATTACCAGAACAAAACAAAAATACCTATGACTGCATATTTACATAAATCAGCAAAGAAAACGTTTAATATGAAGTGTAGCAGCATTATTTCAGCATCATTGAGGTACTATTATAGTTAATAAAATAAATTATATATTTTAATTTATTGATATTTTGTTCTAATTTAATTTTTCACATTTACTTTCAGTTAATATTTTATATAATATATTTATATTTAGTTAATATATTTATACTTAATATTTTATTTAATTTTTTTGTGTTTTGTTATTTTTATTTTTAGATTTTTATTTTTTTTTTTTTACATTTTACCTTTTTTTTTTAATTCTTTTGAAGGTTTATTTCAAGTAAAATATTTTTCTTTCAATTACTGCAGTTGCCTGACATGTAGTAAACCAAGTATTTTTTTATTTATAATAATAAAAAAAATAATAATAAAATGTAGACGTGCAAAAAAAGCAATGCAATAAAATATTGTATGATGACCCTTTTTTAATCTAGTGACATCACACAAAATATACAGTTATTTTACTCTTTACAGTTATCCTTGACAATTTAGTAGTCAATTAACACAAAGCTGATAATGGCAAACAGTGCATCTCTGGTTAAGAGTCCAGTATGAAAAACACACAGTATTTTCTCAAACATCATTACATGCTTCACTGGCCTTAAACAACAAAAACAAGCTCAGAATCAAATTAACAATCTAATTTAACGACATGTTTGACGTCAGCTCCTTTGATCCAAGTCAGGACAGATAATTGAGCATCATATACACATTAACCTCTGAAGCATACTGCATCGGATAGACCCTGATGTCTGACCACAACAGAACAAGAACAAGGGCTGTGATTGACTCACGTTCCACCAATAAAAGATAAAGAGAGCAATCAAAACCACAATAATAATTAATAGGCACAATTACATAACACAACACCCCTCCACTGGCAGGGGGTATCCTCAAAGGACCGTGTCCCAAAGCTGTCGACGACATCCCACCTCCCAATCCATCTCCGTTCTCCTCCATTAGACCCCAGACAGGCTGAGAAACGAGGGATCGTTACAGGAGATAAAATTTGCTGTGATGGATGGAGTCACTCTCAGAGCCAGGATAAAAGTCATCAGACCTCGGCGACAAAATGGAGCCAGGTGTCTGCTCGCCCTGCCGCTCAGGAGAGACGTATCTGAAGGACCGGGCATCTGTAACCCTTTACAAAGTGAGGTACTTTCTCAAGGGAATGGACTTGACTTTCTGTGGTTATGAGGCCTCCACTGCAGCACTATGACTCCTGAACATTTACTCTAGAGATGGGTAAAGACGACGCTGAAGTAACATTTCGGCCAGTGTTCTCCGCTGTACAAGTCATTTTGAACTACCCGTTTACAACTGGCAAAGAAAAGAAAAGAAAAGCAAAGAAATGCTAAATATTTCAAACTTGACAGAATATTGTGGGTTGGATAAGAAGAAGAAACGAAATAATGCATAATTAATATTATATGCCAGTAAGATCTAAAACAAAATGTTTTAATATTTTTGGTTATTATCGTTGTTGTTAATACACAATTTTTGTAAGCTTTCACAAAAAAACTTACATTATTTTCAGATACTTTGGACAGAATTCAATATATTAACACCAGCATGTTCTTTCAAAGTGGTTTTGAGGTTCAAATACAAACCGTATATCCTTAAAATACAATACAATAAAAGTCTCTGTAGCAGTAATATGTTGCCCAATTCTGCTCTGTCAAATAAAAGCAAAAAATAAAACACTATTATCCACTTCTCTCTGGTTCCAATATATTTTATGATGTGATCTCTGTCAAACAGGATACGTAACAAACACATAAAAATTAGATTAATAAAGGACTCAGGCAGATAAATCTATATTGTTGTCCGTCATTACGACATTAAGAAGATAAATGGTTTGGCTATGACACAATCGCTTAGGAGGATCGTGGGAGAGCTCCAATGGGAGCCCTACCCTCTCAGCGTCTGTCTGTCTCTCTCCTTTGCTGGGCATATAATGATGAACGAATATCAATGAAATACACACAGAGGCTGTGGCGCCACAGAATTAAACCCAAAATTGCCAGCAATGCAATAATACAGACATTACTATTTATTTTTCTTCCACTGGTCTTTTCTAAAAGCACCCTCTTTTCAGGTTGAAAATGTTTTATAAACTAAACTTTCTCTTGTTTTTTGTCATTTCAGACAAGGATAATGAGTTTTTCTATTCCAATACTCTTAGTGTAAATTTATCATGTCAGTGCCGTTCGAGGTGGGCGGCACTGTAATATCTGCAGACAGCTCTTTTCATACGGATGTGCTAATGATGACAGACATGTATAATAGACATGATAGGACAGCAGCTGCTAATGTATGAAATGTCATTCTTTGTCTGCTTTTGAGGGCACGAGACTCTTTCCCATTACCTTAAATGTTCGCCCTGCTCCTGCAAGATTTAATAAAGCCAATGAGTTTTCTATTGCTACTTACCCCTTCATCTCAGCCTTTTATTTCTGCTCTTAAAGGAAAAGTTCATTTAAGAATGAACATTTTGTTATCACATTAGCCTTTTTAAACCCATACAATTTTCTTACTTGCTTGCAATTTTAATGATATATTATAAAATTCAAGAGAATCAAGGCTAGAGTGGTCTACCTCTAAAATAAATATCATATTAATAAAAGGTATCATAAAAGTTGTCCATAACACTCAAATACTATACTCAAATACAATTTTTCTGAGGACACAATATCTTTGTGTGAGGAATACACTTAATTTAAGCTGTGTTCTCTGATGCCCTTGACTTGACTGAATATTTAGTTCACCAATCGGGCAATAAATGATAATTGTGACAACAATACTGACAATAAAAGACAAGACTAAAATGTATTATAAAAGTAAAATACCTAGGCCGGTTGCTAGGGTGTTGCTATGCGGTTGCAAGTAGAGATGCACCGATTGCAAATTTCTTGGCCGATTCCGATTTCCGATTTTACAGTAGGTGTGACCTGCCGATTC
>JAUCMT010000088.1:3165994-3194140 GCA_032357475.1 Enteromius thamalakanensis
TGTCGGAGAGTCAAAATCGGTGCAGATGTGAGCCTGACCGGCCGGTCACCGATCTGGGCCGGTCATACAAAAAATCGGCCGATTCCGATCACTAGCCGGTCAATCGGTGCATCTCTAGTTGCAAGGGTACTTGGGGTGGATGCTAAGTTATAGCTATGTGGTTGCTTAGGTACCTGGGGTGGTTGCTAGAGTGTTTCTATGTGGTTAGCAATAATAATAACAATGTAATAATAATAATACGTTTTTAATAATAAGTTTGCTTGAAAAAATAAATATGATGGTAATTAAAAATTTGACACAAAGCTAAGACTAATTTAAAAGACAAAGACTACATTAAAAATAGCTGAGAAAATGAACACTAAATTCAATGGAACCTGAAACGTTTGGTAACACTCTTTTCAAAATATCTTCTTGGAACTATAAGGGTGCATAAATTACATCATTTTCATTTTTGGTGGATTGTCCCTTTAAATGTTGGTCTGTTTATTACTCTTAGCTATCGTTTGTATAGTGCACAAGTTACATTATAATGTTTCAGAACAAACAAACAGCAACTTGATTGCTCTTGATTGTTGACTGATTGGTATTTTCCTTTCACTTTGCATCTTTGCTTTTGAACCTGTAAGAACAAAACTACAATAAACAGGTATGTCATCCTGTGATTTTAAAAGTTTGGCCACAAGCCCAACAAGATAAGAGACAATTATGCTCTCGCTTCCCAAACTAAAGCCAAGACAATCCTGCATTGAAAGGGAAATTGTGAAGAAGTGTGATTATCTATCTAGTGACCTGTGGCTGGTCCTGACTTTCTTTTGGGCTTCTTGAACGGTCTTATCAGTCCAGATGACTACAACTGCACTGGGTCTTGAGTGTGGAGTTTATAATAGCAGAAGTCAGTCGGCTTCAGAGCTGAATAAATGGATGACTGCCTTATCTGCAGCTGAGGGAAATGGAGAGGGCTTCTGAGAAAGGTTGCTTTTGTGTTGGATGTGACTAGGGAGGAATTTGTAACATGGGATCCATGGTCTCGTCTTATCAGACAAAGGCCACCTGAATGCAGAAATAAATGCAATATTGAACACGAAGCAAAGGGCAAAGTGACAAACCATCTATTCTTAAAGAAGTGACAAGATGAGATGACTTGGGGTATCACGAAAGGCAGTAGGAAACCCTAAAGTGACTTTTATATTTGCATTTGTGTGCAAAAATTGTGTGTGTCGTTCAAGTTTAAGTGCTGTCATTAATGCTTATAGCATAACTTTCGAAATGCAATGCATTTTCATGATCCGATCCCTTTAAAATATAAAAAAGCAGTATATAAAAACAGCAACTAAAATATTAATAAATAAAAAAAGTATATTTATCAATAAAACAAACAATTTGAATAATAGTTTAAATAAATAAATAAATAAATAATCTGATAATTATTTTAATAAATTGTAAATAAATATAAATAAAAAAACAATAAAAAAATATTTAATCAAACAGATCAAAGTAAATATTTTAATATAAAAATATTTAAAATAATTGTTTAAATAAATAAATACATATTACTATTAAAATCATTTTTTATTTAAACAAATAAATAACAATAAACCACTAAAAAACAAACAATGATTGACATTAAACAAATAAATAAAAATGTAATTGAAAAAAATATTATTATATTAACAAAACATATTAAGTAAAATACAAATAAACACTAAAATAAATAAACACACACACACATACATGTGTAAAAGAAGTCTGAATTGTATTATCCACCTGTGGATAAAGTAAACTCCCTGAGGATACTCAGGCGGTAGAGCTGTGCAAGGCAATCCCTTTGGACCGTTTGAAATTGTCTTTTAAAATTAGAGAGCCATCTACATTACTCTATGCATGATATGGTCTTTGTGCACGCAGATGAGCCCGTATTCAACACAGCATGATGCACAATGAAACTGAGATGCCCCAGATGACCTCTCAGAGCCAAGTCGATTCATTCATTGTGGCCTGGCTGTCGGCTTACTCGCCTTTTGCTCGGGAAAGCTTAATGAAATATGAATGGGACTGAAAGCAATAAATTAGCTATGTGTAAATCTGTGCCTTCCAGCTAAATTTTACACCAATTACAAAAGTCAAAAATAGTGTGCACGTACAAGCAACATCTTGTCAATTTCTTTCTCACTTCGTCTAAAACGTCCTCCCACTGATAAACGAGAGTCTCAGCATTCAATTCCATCCATGCAGCAAAACCAATTTTAATCGATTAGCATCGATTGGACAATTACACAACTGACCATCATCTTTTCTGAAAGTTACATCACTATTACAAACCTCTCCTTTTATCCTTTAGCTTTCACATGGTATCTTAGAAACGCTGGAGTGAAATAGAAACAGTTTAATAATAAAATCGAATACAATTTACCTCACCAAGGTTATCCAAAAACAAACAAGATACAAAAGGTTTTAGGTTAAAATCAACAAGTTTTAATGAGAAAAGTCTGTGCACTTTTGGATTTTTATCAGTCCAGCAGAAGATGTTTTCATAAAAAACTGATCGTTTATAAATGTTTTTTTTCTAAATGAGCCTTTGCACTCAAGTGGGTCTTTTATATAAATCTTTTAATCTTACAAAAATCTGACATACCCATTGAGCCGACATTAAATAAATAATAAAAAATAAATAATTATGCCACACACACACGATAACATCTGGTGAGAATTCACACGGCATGTCAAAGAACCCATTTACCTTGGACCCTTTTATTCTGCCTATTACGGGAACCTGCCACTGGTTCAATGTACCGTCATTAAACACAGACGCCCTTGGGGCGAGATTCTAATCAAGTCTGAAAGAAACAGTTAAGTGTGTGCGAAACACACAGTTTTTATTTTCCATGTCCATGACCAAAGGCTGGACCATCATAGCTCATTCTCTCTAAGATCTTCCACACAGCCTTGGGGAATTTTTTTGACCCACTTATCAGAAATCACATATAATTGTGTGTACATTTCTCTAACAAACATGCTGGATGCTAATATAGAGCTTTGTGAACACAATGTGTATTGTACAGAAATTCCTCATTGAGTAAATAATTAAATACATGTATTTATGTCAACAATGAGACATCTGCATGCAATTTATCATTCAAATTGATCAAAGTGACTTTATATACATTGAAATCAAACCAAATGCAACAAAATGTTTCAAATAGAATATCAAAATTCGACTTTTTTATATACATATAAAAATATCTAAAAAATGAAAGATGTTGTCTTTTTATATGATTAGAAACTCTCAAATGGGTAAAACCTAGTGGTTTGAAGAATAGTTGTAAATATTTAAAATAGCAATTCATTAATTTTTGGATTAATCTAAAACCTGCAATTAATTAGAATCTTTTAATGTCATCTAATGATTCCTGTTCATTTGTTTGGTATATGTTACACTGAATTACATTTTAGAGTATATCTTCTTTAATTAAACTTTTATTGTTGTTGTTGTTAAAAAAGGTGCATTAATCTTTTAACAGTCACTTTTTTCTTTGACCTATATAGCTAAATCAAAAATAGACTAGCTCAAAAACAATGAAGTAAATTTTAGTAAGTAAATTGTATTTCTATAGCACAAAGTGGTTTACAAAAGAAATATAAAATGAAGGTAAAAAAGAATAAATAAATATGTATGTACAACACCAAATAAAAATAATTAACAATTAATAATAATGATTATTTTTATTTCTAAAATGATTTAGCTATGTGTTTACACAGCCATTGCGTCAATTGATTTTTTTTTTTATTACAGCATGTTACCTCATCAATTGCACATACAAGCAGTCAAACTGGACTTCTGAAACTGAAAGCAGTCTATTCCCAAGACTCTCACAGAGTCTTGATCTCCATTGCTTCAAACCAGGTTTGGTCTGTTTTAACAAGCCCCTTAGCCACACAAATGATCCACAAACACAACGGCCTACTGTGACTGACAACCTGTGACATACAAATAGCAGTTGGCCTAGTGTGAGAGAGTTGTGACTTGTTGGTGGAGAAACCCTGACGAGAGTTAACTAAATATTTTCATTCCATATCTCTCCCCAGTCACGCTGTTAGCGATAAATTGGCACTGTTGGAGCCCTGTTGGTTTCTATAAAAATCATGGAAAGTTTGCTGGTCTGTTAAAATCTACCTCATTCTGTGTGCTGCATCTATAGATACTGTATGAGAAGGTAAAGCATGTAATTAGCTCTGTCTGGACTGCTACAATACCCACAGACATTTATTGCCGTGTCTGAAATAGGCCTCAAGTACATGTCTCGCCATAACTGACACCACAGGCAAACCACTGCTCAAGTCTCTTGCTTTACTTTGCCCTGGTCTTCAAGCTTCCTTGTATTAATAGAAAAATGGAAAAACAAATGGAAACCAAAAGTTACCTATATTTGAAATTTAAAGGTTATGTTTAACATTTAAAAGCAATTTATTTGATTTATTTTTAGATTTGTAAAACCAATGCTCTCATTAGCTTGCTGACAATGTGCTGTGCTTGAGAGGTTGATGGTAAAGGCATAAAAGCAGTCTTAGAAAAGCATGATTATATTCATAAAGATGGCAAAAAATTATTTGAAAACTTTTTTGTATTGAGAAAATGTATAACTATTATTCTACTGTTTAATATAATATACCGTTGAAGACCTTTTCAACAGCAAGGAAAGAAAATTGTAGGAACAAAATCAGTTGTATACCAACATTTAGAAATATAAACATACAACTTCCAACCGATCATACTTCATAAATCATTTTACAAAAAACTGCTGACTTGTTGTCCAAGGCAAATGTTGAAAGATTTTACTTGTGCAAAAAGTTGTTTTCTGTGAAACGTATGAAAATTAAGTGAAAAAGTGAAAAAAATAGATGTACTATAAAAAACGTTGAATCTCTTGAACATATTACAAAGATTCAATGCAATCAATCATGCATATGAGCTAAATTAATTGACTCGTTTTTGCGAGTTTATGATATCAACCAGGTGCCTTGCATCCCATCATATTCATAAAATCCTTTGCACCGTGACTACCGGATATTATGCAATAGCCATCCAAATAAATTTGAACTGATGATTTCAGCCAGTTCTTGCTATTATCGTACAATACGCGTTCCACGTTGTGTGGGTGTGCCATCTGACGCAGAGACTCATTATTCCTTTCCCTAAAGGTCTCTCAATCTCCACCTCCATCTTTCTTTGTTAAGTACCCGAGATCCGGCATGCTAGAAACCCAACAGCGACATACCTGCAGTGCACTTCCTCAACTTCCTCCCAATATCTTTCTCTTTCTCAGATGAGAAGACACTTCCATCCATCAGGACTGTCAAGCGAGTGGGCCTCTAGGCACGGGAGCCCTGTGTGGGACTCGCCTCATTTCCCTGCTCTGATTAGCCTGGTTCGGCACTAACACTCCCCGCCTCCCCGGCTTCCTCCTCTGGAGGTGTGTGCGTCTGTGTGCTTTGTACTGCAATAAAGACCTATGGGACTTTAGAAACAGTATGAGATTCTCATTTTTGCATGGTCTATAAACTACAGGGACCCTATCCAAAGCAAAACGTGACACTTATTGTGACATTGCTTATATGCAGATGCATGCCTGAATTGCAGACCATCTCATACTGTTCTTCAATTTTTTTTTACATCTGTTATTAATATCCATCTCAGATGACTGGATGTAAAAATGCTTTTTTATATTCCCAAAAGTCTAAGATGCTCCATAAGGTGACATACTTTTGTTTCTGAATATACAAACATCTGCATTGCATGTTTTTTTTTTTTTCTTTAAAGCCATTCAAGCTAAAAACTCTCTATTTAGAGCAATATTTGTGATATGAAGCATGAAAAAAGCTAGCACTTTCCATAAAATGTGGTTTAAGTAGTTTGTTCTAATGAACAACCTTAAAAATATTTTTATAACTATCCCTTTAATACTAGGTAAACATGTTATCCATAAATAATATTATAAATGATCATTTATAAAATAAGAAATTATAAATATATAAAAAAAGATGAAATTAGGATTTTTAAAAATGTATTCTAATTATTAATGACAAATGCGAAGTGCTAGTGTGTTTCCATATCATGGATGATGATTACACTCTCAACAATCCCAAAAAATTTACATGTATACAAACAAAGGAAAGAAGATATTGGAACAGTCAATGAAATAAAGCGAGAACAAATATTTTTGTGGCGTTTCTAAAATGGAGAGAGCTTCACGAAAACCTCAGTCTGAACAGATTTGTAAAAACGACATCTCCCAACATTTAACGATCAGTCATCGCATCATCGAACTTCGCCTCTGTTATTGCTTTGAAAATGCAACTTCTAGTGGCAAAAACTTACATATTGTGCCTGTAACCAAGGTTAAATGTTAATTTCTATAAAAAATAGATGTACTATACAAAAAAAATCAAGAAAACAAATACATTTTAACCATTTAAATGTGTTTTAAATAAACACAAATTAACAATGGTATATTTAAAAATCAACAATAACCTAGATTAAAATAAAAATTCCCCCTAAATTACTTACTCTTTCTTATATTAAACACAGAAGAAGATATTTTTTAAGATTTTGAAGAAGCAACAGCTGATGGTGACTAAGGAAGTCAACAGAGACCATCAATGCCGGCATTCTTTAAAAAACCTTCTTGTATGTTCAACATGAGAAAGAAAAGGTTTGGAATGCCACGAGTTTAAACAAATGACAAATTTGTTGTTTTTGGTTGAACTATCCCTTTAGTCAGTTCATGACACCTTCTACAAAATGTAACCACTACAGATAAAAAAAAACATGAAAAATAAAAACCAAAGTGTGTTACTGTGCCTGTTGTGCTCGAGGACACTTGAGTCCCAGCGGACCCTGTGAGCCTCTGCTTGCTGAATCATTTGGTGCGTCTGCTCTCAGGAACAGCCTGGCCTAGTTGCAGCTGTACGCTAAGTAGGCTACACAGCCCAGCCTGGCACCCCAATAACCTACAACTCCTTCAGAGCATCCCCCACAGTCCTTCTTGTTTTTCTCCTTTCACCGTAACCGTAAGCCCTGGTAAGATGTGTAGCGGTGTATGTACAGCATGTGCTGTGTGTACATAATCAGCAGTGGGAGAACCTACTGTGTGGATAGTGGGAGATCCCGTTACAGTATCAACAAACTCTGGCCGCCTCGGGGAGCCTTTGCCATGTGTGCTTACAACAGAAAGGAAAGGCTCACAACACTATCCATCATGCGGACAGGTACATAATTTACAATACATTTATTTAAACTAAGGTCAGCTGCTGGTTGTCACAGCAGTCTAGTTTGATAGCATGATGTTAAGCAAACAGCTATAAGGTAAATCAAAGCAGTGTGGTACTTTTAACTCTTTGAGCATGGAATTAATTAAAAGTCGATTTTTATTATAATATATATGAGACATATATTTGTTGTTTTATAAAAACAAATAACATAAAAGTAAATATTGCAGAGGTAAGTGGTGTATTGGCAAAGCTTAACAACTGATGCAACACCATGATTGATTCTTGGTGCCAAAAAGCTGATTTCATCCCTATAAATAGTTTATATTATTCATACCATCAATATGGTTCTTATGATGCACAACCGCAATGTTTTAGCAATTGTCATAATTGTAAACTGCAGATGGTGTTGTATTCGACATTATTACTGCACGCAAGCCCCATATGGCACAACAAACTGACAAATGTATGGGGTTTTCCATGCAAGAAGCCATGCATTATTATTATTATATCTTGTTTTGTCATGATCACAACTTTTCAAATCTCTTAGCATAACAAAAGTTGCTATCCAGAGTAAGCTAATTAGATTTTTATAGAATGTGTATAAAATCATAAATCACATTCATTCCTTTAGTTGAAAAGGTTAAATATTAAATCAAATAAGCCATGCAAATTCATTTGACATTTATTTGAATTCAATTAAAAATGTATAATATTTAAGAGGAATAACATAATAGCAATAAACCTTAAATTCATAATAACTGATTCCACTAAATGACTCACAAATAGGGTGAATAAAGAAAATTTACATTCAAGTATGAGAAGAAATGAGAGAAATAAAGACAATCACAATCTTAGAGGGCTATTAGTACAGTAACTTTTGTGTACTTAATGACACTACATAGCCAGCTGCACTACAACACTAAACTAATGCGTTTTTCTGTAATTGATGTTTAGAGAAAACAATTTCATACAATTTGCAGAAAAATCTGAAAAACGAATTAACCAACTGTTGACTCGCTTATGCAGTTATAACGCTATATTTTTATTTAGTTTATCATGGTTCTGACAAACCGAAATGCTGCTGCTTTCTCAAGTGCTAAAAGGTCCAAATCGATAAACAGCACTGTGGTGCTCTCATTCCTGAAATATTTCCACCACTTTCTAGGTCTGCATATGCCCTGCTCCACAATCACTGGTATTGCAACCCAGATACATTTGCTGCTTTAAACAAATGTTGCACAGGGACTGTACATCCCATGAAATGTGAAAATGAGAAGTTAAACTTCGGCTACACCTAGACGTGAAATTTCACAGTTATGAGGAGTGGGGAAAGGAGGGGGAGGAGGAGGACGATGACACAGTTATGCAAAGCCAAAAATGAAAGCATAATGCAATTTCAAATGCCAACATGAAAGCTGGTTTAGGGATCTGTGAAACGACCCCGGAGTGTGCAGCATATTTCTGAGCTGACACATAAAGACGGCCCACGGAGCAACACCTGCTGCTGCCAACTGGGCAAGAGCTGTCAAATGAGGAATATTTCCCAAAGTTAAAGACAGGCAACAACAGAGGCCCCGACTGAAACTGGTTAACTTTAAATATGTGCTAAACACTGCTGTTAATTTATTCAGCTACACCACAGAGATGGGAAATCGAGATACAGTGTTAATTGTGTGCATGCAAGCTCCAGCAATTTTAATATGAAACTAGCATATGAATGGTTTCAAAGTTACATTCATGACTTAGACCCATATATAATCACATTTTAATTTATGCTTTAAAAAAATGAAAATGCGACTATTTGGCACAATTAGTGACAACAAATAATTGCATAAACTAAAGAATGCAATTGATAAGGGGTTTTGTTTGGATGGTATGCGGTTCTGAGTAGTTTTTAATTGTTGCAAGGTTGCAACAAATGTGTTCTGGGTGGTTTCCAGGGTGTTGCTATGGGGTTCTGAGTGGTTATTTTACTATGTGGCTGCTAAGGTGCTCTGAGTGATTGCCAGGGTGTTGCTATGCAGTTGATTACGGGGTTCTAACTATTTCTTATTTTGCCAAGTTGCTACAAATGTGTTCTAGATGGTTTCCAGGGTGTTGCCATGCAGCTGCTATGGAGTTCTGCATATGGTATTTTACTATGTGGCTGCTTAGTTGTTCTGGGTGATTGCCAGGGTGTTGCTATGCAGCTGCTATGGGTTCTGCATATGGTATTTCACTATGTGGCTGCTTAGGTGTTCTGGGTGCGCGTTGGGACTGTGATCACTCGAATTCGTGTTGATCTGATCGTCATCACTGGAATTAATAAACAACATGCAGAACCAATGAAATTCTCATATTACTTTTTATTCTCTTTAATCACATCATTCTGTTACATGTTCTTACAACATTTCAGCCGAGTATTAATTCTAAACAATAATTATGTGTACATTACCAGTCTAGCATTGTGTGTTTATGTTGAAATCTAAAAAAAAAAACGGTCCGTCTTTTCAAATCTTGTCATTATATTTATTGCGTTCATTTGTGTGGTTTATGTTTCACGCTTCAGAGATATGATGTTATTTCCGGTAATGGACCATAGTGAACGCCAATGCTCCCTAGTTTTTGCGGTGCATTGTGAGATTTTTGAGGGAGTGCAACGTTTCCAGTGTACTGGAAGAATTTTGCGATTGAGACTGTGCTTAAAATGGACGACTCCCTGATCAGTGCCCTTACTACTGAACAAGGGAGCTGATTGAGACGCACACTTTATTATATCCAGAGACCAGGGGCCAGATTCACAAAACATTCTTAAAAAGAAATTTCTTCTAAACTGCCATTTTATTCTTATTATTTAACTTAAGAAAGAAGTTAAGACTATTTTGTATTCCCAAAAATTCTTCTTAAGAATACTGTTATCTTTTTTCTTAAGGTTGTTCTTAATAATCTTAATAAATATTGTCCTAAATATCTTCTTAAAGTTAAGACAACTGTCAACTTGTCGTAGATCCATAAAGGGTAAGATTTTTAATGAAATTAATATTTTTTCCAGGTATTAATCGTTACAAATGTAACAAAACTTGTAAGATTCTGTGTAGCTACTTTCTTCTTTCCTCGATAAGAACCTTGAGCGCTTGCCCAGTGAAGTTTTTGTTTCTTTTCTTGTCTTCCATGTCAAATTAACAGTAGTTATGCTTTCCTATGAGTAAATGGTTAATGTCGTTAAACGAACACATCTCACGCGCTTACATTCAAACGCTTCACAGGGAAGTGGTTGCTACTTTAAAACTGTAGTGGTAATGAATTACGATTTTTTCAAGAATTGCAGTTAAGAAAATTCTTACGAACTTCTTAGAATTTATCTTAAGAAATGTCTCAATTAATTTCTTAAGATGATTTTCGTGAGTCTGGCCCAAGGTCATGAAAATCTTCTTAAGATAGAAGTTAAGAAATTTCTTAAGATAACATTGAACAAAATCTCTCACTTCACTCTTATGCTGTGGAAGAGAATATCAGCCACCGCTGTAAAGAAGAGCTCCTGAGCTCATGAATTACAGCAGTATATTATGAAAGTAAAAAGGTCACACATAGTACAGACTCAGAGACCAGAAAAAAGGAAAAAAGGAAAAACATACTAAATCATATTTAAAGCTGAAACCCAATCCGGGCACTGTATTTCAATGTTTCTAGGGATATTTTATGAACTGTAAATTTTTTTCAGTAGTTCTTTCTCAATGCCTGGGGCCTTCCTTTGAAGATAACAGCAATTAAAACATGTCTAAAATATAGCATCAATCAGCTTGTCAAGTGTTACGTATTATTCTGTAATTGAGCATATGGATGCAACTGACTCATTCCCAGTTATGAGCGACATAAAGCTGACTTTTCTTTGTTCACAGTCCATCAATGAATCACTTAATATGCACGCTCACACATTTACAAACAAACCCACTGCTGGAATACACAAATCCAGTCAGAAAGAGCTTACGTGATACTGTTGACTCAGTGAAACGCACCAGAGTCCTACACATTTGGCAGGAGGGCAAACAACGCATTGCCACACACAGACACAAGCTTATTTAAACGCCTCTCATGCACTTTCACAAGTTTCTTGACAAAGCTTTTAAAAAAGTTACACTTCTTCACATCTATACATTTAATTTATTCTTTTATTATCATGGTTATAGCTTCAATGGGTGCCAACCAACCATGGACAAGTAGACAAATGCTTATTTAGCTACATTTGCACTTTGAAGATTTTTGAAGCTGTTTGATAAAGCTTTTATCTTATGTCTCAACCTTGCACCCCTAAGCCAAAAAGACAAGCCCTGCATCAGTATCAAAGCCAATTTTACATCCAGGCTGCAAACATATGCAGTTGCTCATTTCAATGATTAGCAAAAATGTAAACGCACTCAAAATATTTCTTGAGTTCATCCAAATGTCAAAAATCTTTTTTATAAGGCTTTTTCTTGCACTATTTTTTTCTATTTCTGTCGTTTCATCACGTTTCTTTTCAACAGCATTTATTCAAAGGTGTCTTTACTATCGCTTTTTATCAATTTAATTTAATTCAATCTTTGTTAAAATGCTTTTGCTTTAATGTTTAAATCAATAAACACTGACCCCAAACTGTTAAACAATAGTGTGTATTGTTTCAAAAGATTTCTATTTTGAATAAATGCTGTTTAAAACATAAATTACATTTTAAAATGTATAAAAATATAAAAGTTTTATTTTAAAATCGCAATGATATTTCAGAACATTGCTGTTTTTCCGTTGTTGTTGTTGTTTAAGAACTATATTATTATCTTTGTAGTGATTGATGTGAACTGGCATTAACTCTCCCGAAAGTGTAAAGAAAAAGGAAGTTCTCCACATTCCCTAAAGAAACACCATTAGCTTGCAGGTTCCTCTCCAGTCAGGCAGTGGTAATCGAGTTGGACATCTGACTAAACGAGAGGAAACAACGGAAGGTGTCAGAACAGCTGGACTGTGATTCCCACAGCAATGGAGGTAGTGGAACTGAAAGTCCTAATGATGACATTTTGTGCAATGCTGCAATCATTTAATGAGCTTTTTTCCTCATCTGCACCCACATCACTCTGTTTCCTGTAATACCCAGCAGTGAATGTTTACTGCAGTGGCAATATGAAGGGACAAAGCTGCGTTGATAAACGGACAGCCAATGCTGAAACGTTTGATATGTTGATATATTTGTGAATTACGCTTTTATGAAGATAAAACCGATTCTGGAGACAGAATGATGGTTTGGTTAATGATTTTCAGAGTAGATAATGCAAGGTGAAGATCCCTTAGCAACAGTGAGTGGGTGTATGAAAAAGAGAGTGGAAAAGGACCAGGGAGGCAGGGAAATGGATATAAAGTGAGCGAGAAAACAAATACAGTGTGTGAAAGAGAGAATGAGCCGAGCTGCTCAGACTTCACACAATACTTTTGTGCTGCTTTTGATGGAGCTCAGCTTTGCTGATTCAGTTTTTCACACCTCGCATTGTTTAACTGATCATCCTGCTCAGGAATTTTTCAAAAGTAGAAAACTGGGTGTTTGAGGAGCTGTATTATGCAGCTTTAAGAAACATCAGTTTGAGGCTGAGCTATTGTATTCCTCTGAGGGAACTGTAGGCCATTTTTTACGTGTTTTGTCATTTTTATTAGCTTTAGTTTTCTTAAAAAAAGTTTAACAAAGATTATTTTTTAGCCAAGTTTTAGGTCTTGTATACTTGGTCTACGATATATTTACTGGACTACAAATTGTGACAACAAGCCCCAGCCTTCCTGGTGGCTGTAATAAAGTAATAAAGCAGAGTGTGCAAGGTGAGCTTTCTTAAAAATGAAATGAAAGACTACCAAAATATGAATCTCTCTTCCAAGCCATCTCTCAGGGCAATTCTGACAAGAGCCTCTCACAATGAAGCGGGCGGCAGGATGGTAAATTGCATTGTGGGAGTTGGTATTAGGTGATGACACCAGAGGTTAAGACTCTCAAATCCCCAGCCCATCAATGCCAGGCTGTGAAAAGTCACAGACTACAAGCCCCTGCTGATCATGCATTTATGTTTCTTTGGCAGAAGAGGAAAAAATTAACTGTCTATGGGCGGTTGTATCAGTCAGCCTGGGGGGAAACCAAGATAGATTGATGGTAAACATGGGGAGTTTCTTCTGTGGGTAAAGGGGAAGAAACATATAAAGAAAGATGTGGGAAGAGCAAAGCCGTGAGACTGGTTTCTGTTGCTATGGCAGGCACAGGGTGTGGTGAGCAGCAGTAACTGTGCAAGCAGCCTGCGTGTGGGTGTGTGAGTATTACCGATAAGCATGTGTGAGTGTGTGCAGTGTGTGTATACGTCTGCATATGACCGTGAGAGTGGGCAGCACGCTGAGAGCATATGCATGTGTGTGCCAGTTGATTACTGGATGTGATGAGATGAGAAAGGAGAAACTAGAGGTGACCTGCAGTGGTTTATTCCGGTTCCCATTCCCACCACACCACATCAGTTACCCTCAAGTTCAGACCTGTCAACCCTCAAGGCACGAGGGTGTTGGCTCCCTAAAGCTTGAGCGGGCACAACAAGATAAATGCACAAAAGCAAAAACAAACAAATAAGCAAATAAATACAATAAATAGATCAAATAACATGCAATAAAACTACATTTCTAATATATTACGTATTAGCAAATATGTGTACAAATTATTTATTATGAAACACTAAACAAATTGAATTTGTGTGTATTTTATCTATTTATTTACCATATAAATTAATCCAAATATTAAAACAAAATATATAACTTCATTCATGTATTTATTTTTTAGCTAATTCTGTGCATTTATTATATAACAAAGTGATATAAAATAGCAATATAAAAAAAGGATTAGTGAATTTATGTGTATATTAATTAAATCATATATGCGGAAATTAAATCTTCAATGTTCAATATATAATTGATTTGTGTATATTTATTTATTTACTATAAAACCAAATAAGCACAATTAAGATAAAATACATTAATATAACTATATAAATAAATCATAATAATATTTTAAATATATTTTAAACTAATAATATTTTTAACTATTTTTGTGCATTTGTTATATAATAAGTGATATATAAATATAAAAAAAATGTGTTACTGAATTTGTGAATATTCCATTTATTAATTATAAAAACTAAATGTTAAATTATAAAAGCAAACATTATAATGTATAGTAAATACATATAAACAATAAGCAAATATGTAAAAACAACAGCAACAAAAAAAAAAACTAATGGTATATTTTATTTTATCATTAACTACTTTTGTGCATTCATTATACAATATATACTAAAATTAAATCTCCAATATATATGTATTACTCAAGCTCTTTTTGTATATTCCATTTACTTACAACAAAATTGTATAAAAATAAAAACAATAAAAAACAACAAAATGTGTTAATTTATGCTAAATACATACATAAACAAAACTATGTAAATAATAAAATAACTGAAAAAAAAAGTATTTATTTGATTATTTATTTGTAACTATTTGGCACGTTCATCATACAATACGTAAAAGCGACAAATTTATTTCTATCTATTATGCATTGCCAAATATATGCATATACTCTGTTAATTTACTTTAAAAACAATATTTGTAAATAAATATAAAATGCATATCAATACAGGTAACAGGTGTAGTATAACACAATGACATGACATGACCACATCAGTCAGTACAGGTGTAAATCTCTTGTTGTAGCTTAATGGGTGGTGTACTTGCTCTGACTTGTTGTGGTTTAACCCAAATATGAGTCCAGCTCAGGTAATTTCCCAATCACGAACCCAACCCCTTTCCTCTCCATCGTTTCCTCTCAAGCATACAATCTTTTATCCCTAACGGAGATGAACACGTAGTTGTTTCGCTGTCAGTGCACCCACAAACCCCTCTGCCAACCACCTTCATCTTTCCATGTCAGCCTAATTGTTTGTTTCCTTCTGGCTTCTGTCGCATGAAGGACGCTATATTATTTTGCCAGTTTCTGTGGACTCTCCCCTTCTCTCCAGGGACTGCCAGCAAAACAGTAATTAGCAGGACTCTGAGAAAAAGAACGGGAGGCCTTTTGAAAACTGTTAATTACAACTTTGTGAGCATGACAAAAGGGCAGACACGGTATACAACACAGACACTGATGCCACCAGAGCAAGAGACACTTGAATCACAATATCTACTATCACAATAAACACTACAAAAGCTTTGAATACAGATAATGACATATTCTAATTACATTTTTTGTATTACTATTACTCAATGTTTTAATCTGCCACAATGACATACTGTCTTTCTTAAAAATCTTAAAATCTCATCTAGGCCCTTTTTTCAACACAAATTGATATGTGATTACGTATTACTTAATATTGTGCAATTTTAAACGACTGACAGGCCTAACTCACATATTTCAAGACGCTGCTCCTAAAGCATTTCACTTCAATGCAATAAACACAACTGAGCAATCCAGTGCACTTTTGATATCAGTTTTCCTTGTCATTCCAGATGGTCATCATGTCAGCTCCAGGCTGTAACGCTGTGATTCACAATCACCGTCGGGGGAAATTACGGGAATGATTCATCAGCTATATTACAATAAATATTCTGAAAGCAATTATTATAAAACCTTGTGCTGCAAAATGCAACTAAAAATTTTAAATGCTGTATATTTCTTTTTTTACGCTAAAACAAAACAGTGGCTGAACAATGAACTATGTGAACAATGTGTTTTGTAGTTAAAAGGACAGACTGTTTCCTGTCTTTCCGCCAACATATCAGTGGTGGAAATGCTCTCCACTAATCAACAGCATCCTGCTTTCAAACCCTTTTCAAGGGAGAGAAAAAAAAGGCACTGCTCTTCCGAACACAACCCAGAATTCATTATGGTGACCTGAATGCTTTAATCCAACCCATCGAAACAAAAGAATCAAGCCAAGCAAATAAACTTGTGTATTACTGGTTTTTTGGTTTGCCTTCCTCATTTCACATTGATTAAACTGTGACTTTACTTACACATTCATAAAGAATAACAGCAACCTATTACACCTTGTATTACACATAAACCGCCTTAAAGAGATACAAATTACTCGCCCTCATGTTGTTTCAAACCTGTATGTCTTCCTTTCTTCTGTGACAAAAGAAGAATTTTGGACCATACAAGGGAAGTCAATGGAAGTGTGTTTTGGGTTTGTCCCACAAAAGAAAGCCACACAGCTTTAGAATGACACGAAGGTGTGTAAATGATTACATTCTTTTCATTTTTTGGGTGAACTATGCCTTTAAGGATCCAGAAACTTCCTGTATATTGCCTCATAAGTGAAATAGGGACATGTTAGCTGAATCCAACAGCATTTGTGACATACAAAATACGCGTGGGAAGACACCCGAGAGGAATGCGGGAAACACTCATTAGCACACACGGATGAAATGTAATCTGATGATCATGAATAATCGAATACCATAGCCATATATTCAAGTTTAAAAGAAAAACTGCACAAATTTAAGATTTCTATTTTCGGTGGATGTGAAACCCGGGGAAAAAGGAGAGAGAAAAAATGTTTCACCATGTGCCTATGTACAGTACACTCACACACAGCCTTTGGGGTTCATCCAGTGCAGGGTCTGAAATACCCTGGAAAGACGAGGCCACAGAGATGCCCGATGCTTTAATATGCAGCTTATGACAACAAAGTTATTCATTAACTTCCCACAGAGCGACGTCTTGCTAATGGCACCTCTGTCAAAGTCTGTTTTAATGGAATTCACTTTGCTGAATCAGAGACTGAAAATGAAGGCAAAACTGTAACAGTCATCTGAATAATGCAGAGCTTGGAGGAATGTAAAATAAATGACGCATGGGTCTTGGAGAACTTCTGGGCATGTTTTAAAGATTATATGAAACATTAAACCATAGTTTCAATGGAAATAAACTATTTTGTAAATGGCGAATGCAACAACTGCGTCTCGTTTCTACTATGTCACGTAATGTCTACTTATTCTTGACGGCTGACATTAAAGACTCAATGAAATCAAAATAAGGGTTATGTGCTATGAAGCAAATGTCGATTATCTTTGAGGACACACATATCATATAAACTACATATATAAATATATGTATTTTTAAATATATGTATATCCTGCTCTCTTTCACATATATAAATATATGTATATGCCTTAAAGGCACAATTTGCAAGATTTCAATATCCAAAAACCACTTGCAGAGTTTTATATATTTCATGCAGATGTGTGCATATGTTATCTCAAAAGTTCTGTAGGATTTGTAAATTCAAAGAAATTCCAGATTCCTGTTTATTGTCACCTATCAATGATGTGCTATACTCAGTTTCTGCTTGTGAATAATACGGCAACAGAGCGTGGCAAATGCGGAAGTGGTAGTTATTTACTGTGTGTTTCCATATCATGGATGATGATTTCACTCTCCACAATCCCAAAAAATGTAGATGTATACAAACCGAGGGAAGAAGATATTGGAACAGTCAACGAAATAAAGCGAGAACAAATATCGCCGTGGCATTTCTGAAATGGAGAGAGAGCTTTGTGAAAACCTTGGACCGGTCAGAGACTCCGATCTTGCGTGTGATTTAATAGACAGGTGAGCAAATATATATAATTCATTGTGCAAGTAATAGTCATGTGCAGGTGGTTAGGTGATAAAACAGATATAAATGAGCTTATTATTCATGAACATGATTTGTGAAAACAGCATCTCCCAATGTTCCACACTTCACCCCTGTTATTGTTTTGAAAATGTAACTTCTAGTTGCGAAAACTTACATATATTACCTTTAATATAATGCAATTTATCAAATTAAACAACTGGATTTATATCGTTAGTCTATACTGAACCCGAAGCATCACAATTTTTACTTTGTATCTTTTTTGACCTGAAAAATTAAGTATTCGCATCCAAAATAAAGGCTTTTGTTTACATAATGTATGTGTGTGTACTGTGTATATTTATCATGCTTATATAAATATACAAACATGCATGCATATATTTAAGAAAAATATGCAAAATTTATATATTAAATATACTTATGAATTATATAGATATTTTCTAAAATATAAAATATTTATACTTTTTAAAATATATTTAAAAAAAAAAAGGTAAATATACACTGTATGTGTGTGTGTGTATGTATATATACCTAATAAATATATACACAACACAGACATATATTATGCAACAAAAAAATTGCATTTTGGATGCAACTACTCATGATTAATATTTTGACAGCGCTAAACAAAATCTAGTGTAATTCAACAAATGTATTTCCATCAGAAAGTAAATTAGGTTCAGTGGGTCTTTAAAGAAAACTAAGAGGAATTTAACAATATAAACACATTTAACTTACTCTTCTAATCTCAAAAACAGGTCAACACTGCAAAGAATCATCGGAACATCATTCTCAATTCAAAGTTGTTCCCACTAGAAACACTCCTCCTGTCTATAGAAGAAACAAACAAACACTGCGACAGCTCAAGGCTTTTGTCGCTCATGCAAAGAACACATGCGACTTCTGAACAGTCTTGTAATTATGCAATTATGATGTAGACTGCATCAACACATCTGAAAGGATTGCGCGACTTTAATGTCAAAAGGCAGTCAAGGACGCAAGAACTCGGTGTACCATGAAAGCGTGCTTTTGAAATGAAATGTTCCTCAGTGGCAGACTTCAAATAGATTGGATTTAGCAAAATAATCTTACATGTCAATATGGAGAATCTGCAACCAGCTACATGCTCCTCTGGCGTACAGAGACTGAAACGTGACTGCAGAAAACAAGAAATGAAGCACGCAAAACGTGATCTGCAGTGCCTTTGGGAATGTCCAAAGATCGCCATTAAAGATGGTGTTCATAGTGGATGAAGCAAGTTTATCACAGAAACTACATGTGGGTAATGATGTTGTCTAAAGACGGTATCTGCCCATTGCATTTAATTTATTGCATTTTAAACACTCTGCTGAACTATGTTTTTAAGACAGTGCATCAAGTGAAAATTAATTAAACTTTTAAAAACTCCTCTCGAGACCGTTGCATCATTTTCTGCATCGTTTCATTGCGCTCTTTCATTTCTTATGTAAAAGCCTCCTAAAAAAGATCACAGCATAAAAATAAAATGACCACAATACTACAAAAAAAATAAAAATAATCTGTGTAAACCGGTCCAAGTAATATTGCAGTGCCTCCATGTCATATGGTCCACAACCAGTCAAAAAATAAATAAATAAATAATTAAAAAACGAATACTTAAACAACAAATAAACAACTCAGACATGGTATTGGATCATGACTAAAACTGAATTAACCAAAAAATTGGATACACAAAACATGCCATAGCGGTTTTATTAGCAACACAATATATAATATAATATATATTATGAGATCCATATCTAATTATTAGATAATATAGCAAGCATAAAAAAATGTTTCTTCTTTTTTTTCTTACTATTGGTCCATTCTGAACAGTGTGCACATTTATTTTTCTTATTTTTACATTTAGAGATACTTTGCTGTCTTCAAAATCACTGTTAAACTTTCATCCTCAGCAAATCTCAAAATTATCATAAATTCTGTATTTTAAAATAATCAGATATTTAGTTTGTTTAAAGCTATAGATTTTATTAAATATGTTTTATTTTATAATTAAGACCAAAACTTATTAATATCGATCACATATTGGCAACCCAGACATAACACGAAAACAATTATCAGTTTTTTCGACCAGAAACAGAGCATCATAAATCAAGGGGTATCAATGATTTATGAGTTAAATGCTCCCCACAGGCTGGTGTGGAGTGGGAGAAAACTGGCTGCAAACTGTCCGTGCTGAAGCCCTCGTGAAGAGGAGTGTTGTAGAGAATCATGGCTGACAGTGTGTTTCACCATTGGCCTGAGCTCAGCGTGGGCTCGGAATACACTCATCAGCCACCTGCTGGAGCAGCATTCCTACAGTCTAATCCTTCAGAGAGGTCAGGGGGCAGTACACCATGCACACTGACTAAGCAGACCCCATCAATACATCATGCAGCGGATGCCAGCATTTACTAACTGAAATCTTTCAAAGAGTAATCCGAAGCCGATTAAAACTCAAACCAATATGTAACTAACAGAACTACATGGCAGGTCCTGATATCTGCAAATCAGAAACGAAAAAAAAAAGATTTTTGACATTAAGGCAAGGTCAAGCTTAATCAGAAGAGTGTGGGAGGAATGATGGGAGTTACAGATTAATCGTGACTAACACAAGCTTTGGTGTTTTATGATATAATGGCTATCATTTGACTATAGGATAAGACAAACCAAAAATGTTAGCATTTACTGAGCTTCATGTTGTTTCAAACCCATATGAGGTTCTTACTTCTTATAGGATTAGATTGTATTACTGTAGATTGTATAATTGTAGAAAAAAGCATAAATCCGAAATGTTTGATTAATCTTGTTTGATGTTTTAAAATTGGTAAAATGGATTTCATGGGGTGCTATTAAAGCACCATAAAAATATCTTGTGCATTTTATTTCAAAGTCAGACTTCTGCGTCATTCTTTTCAATTAATCAGTTGATCTGCTTCACAAAACTGGTCTGAAATTTTTTTTTTACGACTGATTTATCTGATTCTCAAGCATCAATTTACAATCCAGTCAAAAGGGATATTACCAATCAATTTTGTAAATGCAGAAATAATCAGATATTTTATATATTATGCAATTTCTGAAGGATCATGTGACACTGAAAATTAAGTTTTTACATTAAAGAAATAAATAACACTTTAAAAGACATTTAAATTTTAATTTTAGATAGTAAATTAATTCACAATATTACTGTTTTATTGTCATTTTGATCACATACACACATGGGTTGAACATTTGAACGTGCCACCGTTTTATTATTTATACAAGGTGCTGCTGACATGAAATTTTCACCAGATGTTGGTAACAACCCATGTAATCCATACATACAAAGAAATAAAAACAAATAAGTTTAGAAATTAAGTTATGCATAATAAAACCAAATGACAGAGAAAAAGAACTGAACGCATGAAAAAAGGGAGGTGCAAAAAGCTATGGAAAGGCAAAACACAAAAAGAAATATATAAGTAATTTGGAAGCAATCCTGCACCCTGTCAACTGAAATTAATATTAGCTGGTTCAGTCAACACCAGCATGATGAAGATGAAAGTGGACACTTTAGCAAGACAATGATCCCAAACACAGCCAAGGAAACTCTCAATTGGTTTCAGAGAAAGAAAATAAAGCTGCTAGAATGGCCCAGCCAATCACATGACTTGAATCCAATATAAACCTGCCTTGAATCCAAAAGAACTAAAAACTAAAGAACTCTGGTTCATAGAAGAGGCCCATAGATCCTTCAAGATTTGAACACTGTTTGTGTAAAAGAATAACACCTGAGCAACATGAGGCCTCTTGAAGCTCTCATTACATCTACGTCTTTTGTACAAATCATTAAATACACTTCAGCAGTGCAATACTTTTTTGCAATTTATAAATGCAGCTTCGATGAGCATAAGACACTTTTTTCATAAATCCTACCCATACATATAAGCTGTGGATATATTTTTTGGAAATGACACATGGAAGAGGCAAAACACTTCAGTAAAGAAAGTCAGGCCTCCGGCTGCATTTTAAATCATCACAGTTGACTATTATTGTATTGCTCTGTCCTAAATCTGCCATACATCCAACATGATACATCAAAAACTTGGAGCCAGCTGACCGTCTGTTGCATTGGTATCGAGTTCAAAACACCCCAAAGCAACATTTCACAAGCACATTTAGGCGGTGAAACTACCTCTCACTTCTCAGGGGCCTTAAGGGACGCATTTCCTGACTGACATGTAGCCTATATGTGCTTGACGAGTAACAAGTGAAACGAGTGCTGTCAGCAACTCATGAAAAACAAATTACACCAAAATCGAGGAGCGACATTAGCTATACATCAATAATAGATGTGGAGGGACAGCTTGTGCACCGAACGAAATTGAAGAGATGCAATATTTTCCGGGAGGCAACAAAACCCCTTCATATCAAGAACTAAAATTACATTTTCTTGGCTTATCTGGGACTCACAGTCTGCTATTTTGTGGCCCTTTCGGATTTCCACCACCTACATATAAGACACAAAACCCTATCAACAGTCCCTCTCGCTCTTTTATCCTAATATTGGTGTCTTCACGCTAATTTTCTTCCAAGTTTCTCATTCCACCGTCTCATCTCATGTCATTGCTCTTTCAGAATCATTTTATTCACCTTTATCACCTCTCTCCACCCAATTCCGACATTGTCATCTTTTCAATTTGTCCCTCCACATCTTTCACTTTAACTTTGTCTCTTTGTTCTCCTTCTTTCTTGCAGCAAGAGAGCACATTATTCCTGCAAACGGTCTGTCAGTTCCGTGTGTCGATAATCAACCCTGCTCGGTTGGCCACAGAAAATTTACCATAACCACTATTCAAGCAACTATACACTGCTGGACAGCCATTCTTGTATTCGAGAGGAGTAGAGAACAGGGCATGAAAAGAACGAGGGGTAAAGGGAGAAAATGAGATAATCAGTGGAGAAGCCCACATATATCAATCAATCAACAAACCAGCAATGCATAACAAGCTAAGACGTGCTTATATTAAAAAAACAGGCTGCTTACTGCTTCTAGTCTAATAAAAGGTTAAGACGTAGCTGATCACCAACCAGTGCTGCAATTACTGCTGCATTCTGAGAGCTCCTAAAAACAACACACTTTACTTCAAAACTAAAAGGCCACTGCGACATTGGAAAAAAAATACAAAAGACTTTGCAGAAGTATAATCACTGAATGACCTTCCATCAAGGTCAAAAATATCAAATATATTAGAGGAACAAATTTCTCGGAAAAAAAGAGTCCAATAAATTCTTCAGTTACAATAAATGGAAACTGAAGCTTTCAAGTATGTATGTAAATGTAAAAGCCCCTTAAAAAGTGGGACCCTAACCTAAAAAAAAATTAATTTGTAATAAAAAAAAAATTTAACTACTCCATTTAAAAAGTTTGGGTTTTAAAAAAAAAGTTATTTTGTACTCACCAAGCATTCATTTGATCAAAAAATTCTAATATTGTGAATTCTTATGACTTTTCTGTTTTAATATAATTTTAAAACAAATTTGACAGCAAAGCGGAATGTAAGGCGTTACATTACTTCAATTTTCAGTGTTACATATTAATTATAATACACTGATTTGGTGCTTATCGTTTCTTATTATGAACAAAGTTAAAAACAGTTGCAACTAATAATTTGTAGATAACAGCATATATTTTTTTAAGATTCTTTGATGAATAGAAAGTTCAAAAAGGAGTGTTTATTTGAAAGAATTTTTTTGTAACAATGTAAAAGTCTTCACTCTCATATACCTAATTACACTAACCATTTTTAAAACTTTCAGCCTTCAATCATTGTAATTGCATACAAAAGACCAATTGTGAAATTCTCTAAAATGCCTTATTGTGTTCTACAGATTAATTATTAATGACATGACGGTGAATAAAAAATAAAAAATTTCTGCAGCTACAGAGAATTTGTATAATGGGCATAATAATTATGTTCTATTGTGTATAAAAGGGGTGTTTATAGGGTGACCAGAGCAGATGACTGCCACAAACTGTGTTAATGTGAAGATATGATATGCAGCTCTGTTCTGTAGATCTCTTGGTTTACTCTCCAATCGTCCATCACATCAGATTTCCAGAGAACGCACAGGCCTGCATCTTGAATAGCAAAGAGTGGCATTTTATTGTAGGAATCTTTATGGCTTGCTGGAATCTGGCTCATCCGTAAAAAAGACCGAGCCCAAACTGATTGCTCAATGTGTGGTTGCTAATCACATTCAAAAAATGGACAGGAACCTTGAACCTTAATAAGGCTTCTTGATTATGCCATCAAAATAACCCCCTCATGGCAGAAACCAAAATCGAGTTTCAACAGGTGGAGGGAAAAGGTACTGCGGCACAGTGTGACACCATTCCTGTTGTGTTTGCACCTGTTACAGTGTCTAAATGAATAAGAAGTCTGAAAACAAACATCCTGCTGGGACTCACTCGTGTCCTCCCACAGAAGATATTTATCTCCCAGAGAAATAAATAAGTCAACAGTGCTGCAGAGAAGCAGACATCATTTATGAGGCTGAGATCATACACAATGTTACCAACCGAGGAGGTGCAGTGATCTGATCAAATAAAGATCGGAAAAGGTTGTTTACACGGTGATGCCACAGAACAACAGCTCTAGGTTGCACAAAGAACTGTTCTTTAGACCCATTGTTTATATATATTAATATATAACTTAAAAAAACCTTTTATGCAATTGGAAGATTCCATGGATGTTCTAGATACTGGTATAGTATTTTCAGAGTGCATGTTGGCAGCTATTACGAAACACTTTCAATTGTGTTATCAAAAAAAGAAGGCAAGTAGGAGGTAAGTAGGTAGATGGTTATAACAACTGCTGACTGACTTCAATATAGGTTTGTGACTGAGTTCAGGTGCATTTCAACATAACTGCATCATAAAATCATCAGAAATCAATGACAAAAAGTCCATGATTCGTTTCAATAAATAAAAATCACCTTCTAACTACTCAGGTTAACCATTCTTGAGACTAAAATAGGTAATAGGTTAATTTAAAGGTTACCCAGTAACATTACACATACTTATTAAATTATGTATAATTACTAGAAGCTATCCTAAACGTAAGCTTATTAGTACCTGTGGTTAATATTACTTATGTAATTACACTATAAAAACACCACAATAAAGTGTAATCCTAAATAGTGTAATTATTTACCGCTTGCGTTCTTGCCACAAATGAGATGCTGATATGGCTGCAAAAGACCCCACAGCTCCGAATCATTATTTATGGCCTGTTCCAGGGACTCCACGGAAAACTTTGGCACTCCGTTCTCTTTCTCCACCAGCGCGCTCCTCTGCACCCGGCTAAACAGCTCTCGGAACAGGCTCTCCATACAGGCGCTCAGGTAGATCGCCGCGTGCTCGTGGATGCGCAGGGCCACCCGGCTATCCACCATCCACCTGAAGAACTTCCCTACGGAGAAGACGAGTCCGCATCGGGCAGATTTTCCCCGGCTGAACTTATCGCCCGTGTTCATGTTGTACAGCGACAACGCACTGAGCGCCGCAGTGATGCAGTTCACGGAGATGGTCCACGAGAGAACCATCTTGATGGCGCTCTGGATCTCGTGCTTGGTGCATCTGGCGTATCGCAGACTCAGACGCTGCGCTTCCCGGGCGATCCTCACCAGCGCGCGGCTGACCAGCGCGGAGAGCTTGGCCAGGATCTCCCGCGATGCGTTCCCCACGCACAGCTCCTCGTCTTTGCGCAGCGCGCCTTCCACCTCTCCAAGGCTCCACGGCACGTCCTCCTCCAGCTCGGGCAGCTTGGCGCACTGGCCCGAGCACTCCAGGATCTCCGTGTCTTCCGCCAGGACTGTGTTGACCGTGTCCAAACTGTTGTGTCTGCTGTGCATGGATTCCGTCAGATGCCAGCAGTTGCCCCCATGCGCATACGACAGATGCGTGTCCGAGCAACAGAGCGACACGCTGGACGACCTGAAGGAATCCGCCGCTCCACCATAACCGGAATCGAGCGTTAAATCCTCCAGCGTCCTCGCAGCTGTCTTACCCTTGCCTGCCATGGCTGCACCTCATAATGTAAGGCTTATGCCTGATATTTTAAAGAAAGCCCAAAGCGCGTTCCTGTGGCGCGCCCTGTCCTCGGAGCAGTAGAGGAATGTATTGCCAACAAATTTCACACGCAAACACAATCTACAAGCGCGCGGTGACAATTCGTTTAGTGTTTTGGTAAGTCACCAGAAAAAAAATCTCCAACGCGCGCCTTTGCTCCCAACTTTGGATGCGTAATTCGAGAGCTCAGAACGCCTTCACCAACCACCGCATCATTCACTGCAAAAACCACTCATCTAGGGAGGAGCTATGCAAATAAAGCATTCAAAGGAGGAGGGGCTATGTATATAAATCAGTCTCATGGAGGGAGGGACTATGCAAATAACTTATGATCAAATCAACAGGCTCCAAAAGTACATGGGTGCCTTTTCCATTTTCAAACAGTGAACTCAATCAGAAAAATAGTCTCATACTTGCGTATTTCAAATATTAAAACTGTTATACTTAAAAAACACACATATTTATCAATATTTGTAAAACGTGACATGAACACATATATTAATTATATTATTATAATTTGTATTGCTATAATATTATAAAAGTATAAATTATTATTCTATGTTATGTATAATTGCACACGGAACAAAATGATAACCTCATAATCTGTTCTAAACACTCTTCTCTTTTTCTAACTCGACAAGCTTCTCTATAGCCGAAGGATGTTTACGCGGTGATGCTGAAATTTGTAGATCAAAGCAAAGGCTTGCACAGTCTCTGCACCTTTCATCTATCTCTATCCATCTAAACTTTAACACACGCAATTACTTCAGAACTGTCAAAAAACTCTAGAATTAAACAAGCATGCTGTACAAGAATAGGTTAAAAAAAACGTCTTAAGGCTTTGAGAGTTTAACTATGCAAGTGTTCTGGCGTGAAAAGAAACTTATGTCTTACAGTCATATTTACAGTCTGTCTCCTTATCAATCTTATTATTAATACGCATGGAAGGCGACATTTGGCGCATTGATGGAGAATTGTTACGTGTCTGGCGCCCTCTCTAGGTGATACTGAAGAATAGGCTTTATTCTGTACTTGACTGGTTTCCCTGTCTGTATTTCAACAGCGCACTTGTTTTAATATCTCACTATTCCTCTATTCTCACACGGCTAAAAATACAAGATTTGTAAACAAGGACCAGGACAAAAACAGAAAATAATACCAAAAGTCATCGAGACAATTACTAAATCACCAAATATTACACAGGACGCTAGATGTAAGTGACACACCAAAAGTAGTAGATGAGCCACATTTAGCAGGGCTTGTAAATATGGAGGCAAATTAATTTGGTAGGAAGATTGTATAACTGATTTCCACATGCTTTTTGCTATGATTTCTGTCAGTGTTCCCCTGTCTAGTGTTTTGTGGACTTTTCTTATGAAGTGTTTCTCTCTGTGTCTATGTTCTCCTGTGTTTGTGATCTGTTAATCACTTGTTGGTTCCCAGAACAACCCATTAGCTTCTACTCCTAGTTAAATCATTACGTCATTATCTTGTGCACTTAAGGTCCCGTTTATGTTCTAGTCCCCACCGCGTATTGTTCATAGAGTTTTCCTGTGTTTGTTGCTTTAGTCGTGTTTTCAGTGTATTTCTCCTCTGTACCGATCTCTGCCTGGTTGTGGGTATCTCTTTTTGCCTCTGCCCTTTGGATTTTGTTGTTTGCTGATCGTCCGACCTTTGCTACCCATCTAGATTATTCTTGTGTTTTGCCACTCCTGTCTGACGTTTTCTGACTCTGCCTGTTGTACCACGTCCTTTAATAAAAGCTTGTATATGGATCCACACATCCCCGTCTCATCCATTACACTTATTATAACCATTATTCCCTTTTTATGAATACAGAGATACAGTGAGTACAGAAAGTATTCAGACCTCCTTACATTTTTCACTCTTTTTTTTAATATGACAGCCATTTGCTAAAATCATCTAAGTTAATTTTTTTCCTCATTAATGTACACACAGCACCCCATATTGACAGAAAAACATAACTGTCAGACATTTTTGCAGATTTATGAAAAAAGAAAAACTGAAATATCACATGGTCCTAAGTATTCAGACCCTTTGCTCAGTATTTAGTAGAAGCACCCTTTT
>JAUCMT010000088.1:3194240-3205497 GCA_032357475.1 Enteromius thamalakanensis
TTACTGATCTGACTTATGAATAAATCTAAATAACAATAGTTTAGTAGGTTAGCATGGCATAGCATTAATGTTTAAAATACACCAATAACTAAATGGATGACTACGACTACAGGATTGATGACTATAAAACGGGAAAAATAAAATAACATTTAAAAAAACTTTGTACGCTTTTGTATGACGGATCTTTAGTGCCACCAAAAAAATAAATAAAAAGACGATATGAATTCCAACAGCCAAATAATAATCTAGAATATTATTTTGTGCAATAAATAATTAAATGTATAATTTTAATGAATAATAAAAACCAAAAAAGTCGATAATTGTATTATTATTTAAGGGTTTTGTTTGTTTTTAGTAGTTAATACATACACAGCATGGGGTTCCTTAAATTTTCCCACTTGTTGTATTTGATACATCAAATCTCCACCGTTGATATACTCCATCACAAAGTAAAGACGGTCCTACAAACAGCATAGTTGGGTCATCATGGGTTTATAATGTGTTTTCATGTGTGTGTGAATCTGCTTAGTCCAGAGAGAGGGTGATATGTACCATGGTCTGAAAGCATGAGTGGAGATGGGTGAGGAAGGGTGGTTTTCCAGACAGAGCGAGGACTCTCTTCTCTACCATTGTGCATTCCACATCATCATCCTGTATGACCACATCCTTCTTCAAGATCTTCACCGCGTACAGCTCATCTGAGCCTTTGCGCTCCCCGAGCATCACCTAGAGAAAGAAAACGAGCAAAACAGAACATTATTATTCTGATAATGACACAGAGATTAAAACAATTGTATAATTATCCACTATTTAAATTTAAAAAGTAATGTTCTAGTTTCTTGAGAAATTATGTAAAATTGATTTTATGATATTAAAATTGATTTTATGATATTATTTGTTTTGTATATATATAAATACACACACATGCATGTATATTTTTGAGAAAAAAATTTCATGTTTATAGGTAAAAGATATATTAATATATAATATTAATTAAATGAATATAAATATATACACTCATGTTAATACTTTTCAAAGTATTTTCATATATAATGTATGTGTGTGTGTGTCTTTTTGTATACATAATAAATATGCACAGAACACACACATATACTATACAAAGACTTTTATTTTGAAAGCGATTAATTGCGTTGCCCAGCTCTAGTAGTAATGAATAATAAAATATTTTAGAGGATTTTAGATGTTTTTATGAATACTAACCATTTTTAACATTTCATATGCTCATAACAGTTGCCTTTATTTAATTTAAAAACTGTCATATTTGTAAAAATATCATTATTATTTAAAATACCTTTACTATTCTAAAATGTCATTTTTTTCTATGATGGTAAAGCTACATTTTTAGCATTTTTTTATATATACTTCCGTGTCACATGATCTTTCAGAAATCATTCTAGTATGCTAATTTACTGTTTCTTACTATTATCAATACTGAAATATTGTTTTGCTGCTTAATATTCTATTTACATTTTTTTTTTAAATAATCTTTAATGAATAGTAAGCTCAAAAGAAAGAATTTTTTGTAACCAAAAAGTAACATGTTAGCTTTGGCAGACCTAGCACTAACACTACTGTGCATGTGTGTGTGTGTGTGTGTGTGAATGAGGATGTGTGCATGAATGACCTTGCCAAAGCTGCCTTTGCCCAGCACCATGATGAAGTTGAAGTCTGAGAGCTTCATGCGGTCTTGGTTGCCATTGGCATCGTATTTGGATATGTCATTCTTTGACGAGCCATCTGTATTCTTAGTGCCGGGGCCAATCTTGGCTCTCTGGAGAGTTTAAAAATGAAAATTAAAAAGAAATCAGAATATTGTCAGAAAGGGAAGAAAGACAAGGAAGTAAAATGTGTGAATACAAATCACCTCAAATTTCTGCCGCAGTTCTTCATTACCCTCCTCTCCATCTGGTGGAACCGGAACATTGAAATACTCCCCTTCCTCCTGGCCCAGCAACTTAAACCTACAATCCAAAACAGATGAAGGGGATGGTCTCAACCCTGGAGCGCTGAGGTCTCGTGTGTAGGAGGTATCTGATAGTGCTTACCATCCGTCGACGCCCTGTTTTTGCAGCTCAGAGATGCCAAATGACATTGCCCCCATGAAGTCATTTCTGCTGGTCAGATCCCAATCCCACGCCTCCACTGATAAGCGTCTGTCTATATCTGTATCTTTGAGGTTACTATAGAAACAAGAAGATGAAAACATCACACACGTGAAACAAGCATCCGCATCCACATTGATTTATTTGCCACTCACAAGCTGAAGTGTTCGTCCCAGGTAGGATTGAGGGAGCACTTGATGGTTTTGGTCTTCTGTTTGCTCTCGTTCTTTGGGTCTGGAATTAATTTAAGCTTGATGTATGGATCTGACAGGCCATTTGGATCCATTGGCACCAAGTTGCGAGCTTCCTTGACTGTAACATAAAATGCAGGAGAAATATCATTCGAAAACCAATGGATAAAGTATTTGCATGAAGAGTTAGTTTATTTATTTATTAATATTATTATTATGCAAATAAACTCTTTGTATATACTTCAAATGTATGAGCAATTTATATTTCAAACTAGATAACAAGTGGTTTTTTTTATTATTTATATACTATTAAAAAATTGATTAATATATTGAATTTGAGTTGTATATTTTCATTTTTTGTATAGTTAAGAATTCAAGCTAAACAGAAATAATTACAGAAACAGAATCTAATAAAAAGCATATAAAATTACTACAACCTTAAAATCTTGCCTTGTCTTCAAGTTTTCAAGAATATTTCTATTTTATTTTCAATTACTTTTTGGGAGGGGAGGTTGGTGTTTGTGCATTGCTGGTTGGAAGCTAAGTTGTTTCTGTCTGCGGTTGTTAGGCTGTTAAGGTAGTTACTATATTTGAACAATATCATAAGCAGATGAATTCTAAAGAATCTAAAGGGTCGCTATAAATGAACAGCATGAAACTCTCTGTATTCTCAGGTCTCTAAATGTAGCTGTAGAGAGCTGATGGATGGCTGAGCTAGTGTGTGTGTGTGTGACTGTGTGTGTGTGTGTGTGAATGGGATGTGGGGCAATCGTTGGCGGATTGATCTCATGTTTCCAGAGGATGCAGTTTCTGCCCAAGGCAAAAAGAGCTGAGAAAAACACAGACTCGTTTAGAACACTTTGTTGCCGAGCTCTGTGTGCCCAAGCGTTTTTTTTACTCAGTGATAGAAGCATTTTCATGAAGACAAATTTCAGTTTTTTAATCAAATTTACCACACAAAGACCAAGAAATCCTCTTACGCTAAGCTAAATACATGCAAACATTATTGCAACATTTCTATTCAATAGAGTTGTACAGTACTGGTTGGCATGCTTAGCTGAAATTTTCAGCTAGAAACGGAGTTTGCCTTCTGCCCTGCTGATATATTATATTTCCCACAACAGCACTAACAGACACAATGACTGACGATATTTGCTTATAACATTACATATTCAAAGTTTCTGGACAAAGCCCTTCCTCACTACTCCAGCCTAGTAAAATCATTATCAGAGCATTTGTTTAAAAGAGCTACAGAACAATTATTTCAAATGGTTAAAAGTCACTTTGAATTGAAGTGTATTGAGCATTTTTAGAAGCGTATCGTCAATAAAAGCTTTATCCATGTCGGGTCTAAATATGCACACACTGATAGCATAGCTACATACGGTAGTAGTTTCAGGGGTTGTAAAATGGTTTGTCAATTATCCAATCCAGTTATTTATGTAGTAACAACTCAAACTGAACTGAATCAAAACTTATTATTTAATATTATATTATATAATATACTTGGTTTAAATCGTTCCTCAAAATTAAAAAGGATTCAAACATGTCAACTCTTTTGTGAACAACACTCAGCTTAAACTAGTCTAAAATGGTTTAAATTTGAGGTTATCTCTCCATTACATTAGTGGCACATGATCCATCAGATATAATTCTAATTTGATTATCTTCATATTAAGCTAAAAAAAAATATTTTTCAGAATTCTTTGATAAGTAGAAAGCTCAAAAAGACCTTTTGCAACATAAACACCTTTATGGTAACAATTTACTGTACTATTTTGTGGTTGGTTATCACATGTGCCATTTGGTTACTAGGGTATTCCACACAGTTGCTAGGGTGTTCTGAGTGGTCCTTACTGTAGGGTGCTCTGAACTGCTAATCTATAAATAATAATAATATATAAAATGTGTGTGGGTGCATGTGTGTGTTTTGTGTGGAAACTCACTGGTCACGGTGAGAACATTATTTGTGATACTGGCACTGATATGCAGCCGTCCTCTCCTCTCGGTGTGGTCTGTTCCACACAGGCTGGGAACCATTTCCACGCATCGTTTATGAATATTCATCATACAAGCTGCAGAAAACCACACATAATTAGATTGACAGCATTACACATGCAGTGTTTGTTTCTTACTCACTACTTATTAAGAAATGCCCACACAATCCCCGCAGACACACACACACACACACACACACACACACACACTCAAAGATCACACCCACACTAGCTAACATACAGAATGCTAAACAGACAGCTGTATTCACATATGTACGGCACATTAAATAATTTAAACAACTGAAATTCCAAAACAATTTATTTCACAAGTTCATTTTCTTCCTCATTAATGTACACACAGCACCCCATATTGACAGAAAAACACAGAATTGTTGACATTTTTGCAAATTTATTAAGATAGAAAAACTGAAATATCCGATGGTCCTAAGTATTCAGACCCTTTGCTCAGTATTTAGTAGAAGCACCCTTTTGATTGAATACAGTCTTTGTCAAGTTTTTCACAACTGGATTTGGGGATCCTCTGCCATTCCTCCTTGCAGATCCTTTCCAGTTCTGTTCATTTTTAGGTCTCTCCAGACATGCTCACTTGGGTTCAAGTCAGGGCTCTGGCTGAGCCATTCACGAACAGTCACTCCCTTCGTTATTTTCGCTGTGGCCCAGTCTGAGGTCCTGAGCACTCTGGAGAAGGTTTTGGTCCAGAATATCCCTGTACTTGATTGCATTTATCTTTCCCTCGATTGCAACCAGTCGTCCTGTCACTGCAGCTGAAAAACACCTCCACAGCATGATGCTGCCACCACCATGCTTCAATGTTGGACTGTATTGGACAGGTGATGAGCAGTGCCTGGTTTTCTCTACACATACCGCTTAGAATTAAGGCTTAAAGTTCTAAGTTCTATCTTGGTCTCATCAGACCACGGAATTTTATTTCTCAGGTGTTTTTTTTAGCAAATTCCATGCAGGATTTAATGTGTCTTGCACTGAGGAGAGGCTTCCGTCGGGCCACTCTGCCATAAAGCCCTGACTGGTGGAGGAATGCAGTGATGATTGACTTTCTACAACTTTCTCCCATCTCCCGACTGCATCTCTGGAGCTCAGCCACAGTGATATTTGGGTTCTTTTTTACCTCTCTCACCAAGGCTCTTCTCACTCAATAGCAGTGGTGTAAAGTATTTGAGTAAATGGACTGTTAATGTACTTAAGTATTTTTTGGCTACTTTGTACTTGTACTGAGTATCAAAAATAATGTTTACTCTCTACTCGACTAGATATATATGATTGAATATATGTACTCTGTACTCCACTACATTTGAACGGTCACTTACCATTACTCATTACATTGTAAATTTTGCCCAACAAGTCGGCATCTTTATCTACCATGGCTAATTTCTTGGCCTGCAAGGTCCTTAAGATACTGGATCCCATTTACCTAAAGTATATGAGCTAAATGAGGCTACTTCACATGAATGTGAATTAGCAGCTTGCCAAATACCAGGGGTTTCATTAATTAGCAACATGAGACTACTGAGACTAAGAGGTAAATCAAATCAAAGTCAGCTCTAAATTTAATTTAATTTTTTTTTTTGTTGTTGTTTAAGGTAGGCTGAAAAAAATACTTGTTTTACTTGTGCCTTTTTTGAACATTTAAATTTGATAGAGACTTGACTTTATTCATCTATTTTGTTCTGCCATTTTGAAATATGTGTTCAGTTTCATTTCTATATTAGTAAATAAAACCTCATAAATACATAAATACATAAAAACCTCATAAATACACAGTTTCTTGTTTTTCAAATTCATAGATGCTCTTTGAGCCTACATTCAGTGAATGTAAAATATGAGTAAAATATATTACTTTACTTTAAGACTTTTGCTCAAGTTTTATTGGAATTGGTGACTTGTAACTTGTAATTGAGTAATTTTTATAGTAAGGCATTCATACTATTACTCAAGTATGGTTTTCAGGGTTAGGGTTAGGGTCTCTAGGAAGGATTCTGGTTGTCCCAAGCATCTACCATTTAAAGATTATGGAGGCCACTGTGCTCTTAGGAACCTTAAGTGCAGCGGAATTTTTTTTGCATCCTAGGCCAGATCTGTGCCTTGCCACAATTCTGTCTCTGAGCTCTTCAGGCAGTTCCTTTGACCTCATGATTATCATTTGCTCTGACATGCATTGTGAGCTGTAAGGTCTTATATAGAAAGGTGTGCAGCTTTCCTAATCAAGTCCAATCAGTATAATCAAGCACCTGAGTTAAATATATGAGTGTCACAGCACAGGTCTGAATACTTAGGATCATGGGATTTACATTTTTCTTTTTTAATAGATCTATAAAAATGTTCTTATGTTCTAATTCTTATTAAAATAAATCTTATTGATCTGATCTTTGTATAATTTTCTATTCATTAAATCAGTAAAGACAGGTTTTTTGTAACATAAATAAACTAATTCTATTAGTACTAAAGTGCTTTATGCTATAAACCACTGATTCCACTGACATTCAATATTTGCTATAATATACACAATTACGCTTTTATTCAGTTTCGAATCTATTCTACATATTTTATTAATTACCTTAGATATGCAGTGCTTGTGAATAAATCAGTCCACAGCTGTGGCAGGCTGGGATACAGAGGTTGTTCTTCTTAATTGAGATTTCTCCTTCACATGTTCTTCCAAGATTGCTTGTTGCCTGGAAACACAAAGGCGACAGTCTATTTGGTGCTTATGTATAACTCACATAAAAAAATCCATCTTATGGAAACACAGAGACCATTATGGTTATATTAGGACAAAAAAACAAGTATGAATAAGAAATGTGTAATTAAGTCAAGATCTCTAGATTCATTCCTCATCTGGAAGGTTTAATTTGGTTATACAAATACAGTGGTTCATGTGTTATGGTTGGCAATGAAATGCATGTAACTTCCCATATTCAGACAGTTTTTAAGCTACTATTTTCCTGAAACAGCAACATGACTACATAAATAATGTTACATAGAAAAAAATGATGATGAGATATAAATATTCTTGTAAATAAAAGTGGTAGCAATTTGTTGGTGCAGTATTTTACATCAATTAAACATACATTCTTAGAATGTGGACATATAATTCCTAATGTGGCAGCATCTAAACATTTCAAATTTCAAATTATATGCTTACATCATTTTCTTTTCAGCATACAGTAATTGGCTATTTTACATGACCAGCATTTGTTCTTAATCAAAAGATTTTATAACCTAATGAAGTAGAGACAGTGCAAATGTTAACAAAGTAACGTAGTTATACGGTTAAACACAAAGAATACTTTAACCAGGTGAAAATTTACTCACACTCAAGCCATCTAAAATCTAAAAGTTTGTTTATTCATTGAAACAGTTTTAGAGAAACATAGCATTACATCACTTGCTCAACAATGGATTCAAAGAACTGATAAAAACATCACAATTATACACTAGTAATTCACACGACTCCAGTCCATCAATTAACATCTTGTGAAGTATTGCATGTTTAAGAAACATTTGTAAGAAACATTTGTTTCCAGTTAAAATGCAATTACTTTCTTTATCATATTGCTTTATCCAGTGAAAAGATGGTGTATTCTGAGATAAATATGCATAGATATCACAATCAAAAGCAAGCCAAACAAATATGATGGTAGGATATGTTGTAAGGAGGACAATAGGTCATTGAATTGAATTAAAATTTAAATATGTTGTGAGTGGGGTTTTTGGTTTTGATTTTTTAAAACATGCAGTTTTTAACTTAATTGATGGACTTAAGTCACGTTGTGAATTACTGTGATGTTTTTTTCATCCGTTTAAACTGTCATTCTGACGGCACCCATTTACTGCAGAGCAGTAGAAAGTGAGAAAAGTGATATAATATGCTAATACTCTATAAATTTGTTCCTAAAAAAGAAACAAACAATGTAACCCACATCTAGGATGGCCTGATAGAAAGTAAATTCTCAGACAACTTTGATTTTTGTGTGAACTATTTCTTAAAAAACAGATTCTTATGCTTCCTTAAGCTATGCTCTTCTATCCAAGGACATCAAAGCTTATCCATTGATGTCGATCTGAACGTAAAGAGGGGTTGTTAAAAAAAAACTGAAACAGTGTTGAAAATGCACATAAGAGATATCTTCTTTACAAGTGTGCTTAAAGCATAAACAGTCCTGGCAAAAAAGTGGCATATAGTTAAAATATATAGTTATCCAAATAGCCTTGGTCAAAATTGTACATATCCGTGGCTTATAATATAAACCAACAGTGGCTGTTTAATTAATTAATTCTCAAAGTTCCTTACATTTTGTACTATATTTCGTTTTTCCTCAACACTCAAGCAAATAAGTAGGAGTTGACAACCTTAACTGTCCTAAGTGACAAAATTCAGGTGTCAGAGTATGCCCAGTGCCCAGTATATGGTTGGAAAGCAAAGATTTTAGCAACTAGAGGCTTTTTCAATGAAAAGTTAAAGTGTAAACAAATGCTGGACAAGGCAAAACATACATAAATCACATTTACATGATCATTATTATTTTGTATTTTGCAGTGTTATTAAATATCTATTATGAATATAATATATAATAGCATAATCGACAACCAAATGGTAAACAAAATGCATTTTTGTTAAAAAATGATAAGAGATGTAAGGAATACGACCATATAACTGGTGCCTTGTATACAAACAACGCCAAAATATAAATCCTGAAAAGAAATATCAGCACAACAGTGCCATCTTGCTTCTGGAAAACACAGCGCACTGACACGAGTTTGCTCATGTCGCTTCGCATGTGCTCATCCGGGTACTGCGGGTCAAGCCAATCAGTTTCGAGGACTGAACACCACACTCCTTGATGGTCTTTATGGGGTGGCAATGTATAAATCAAACCTTGCGATTTAATACATGCAGTCTGCGCACACATACATTTTTACTAATAATAACAATTATAAAAATATTTCTATAAACAATAACATTGCAATTTTAAACAATACATATAAACATAAATACAAATATATAAACAATTTTAATACTAATGTTCATGCACAATATGTTTTGAACAGTATTTAATAAAGTATAACTGGTTAGAGTGTTATCACACACCAAAGGAACGTGACTGAAGATCAACCACGTCACACTAGGGCTTGACCAAACAGAGCGCGCTATTTCATGTGCGCAATCAACTAGGTGGAGTTTAGTCCACCGATTGAATTGCATGGCTGAGAGTCTATGGAACCTTCTCCGTGGGAAAATATTTACAAGTGGATACAGCGTTGAAGGAATCAACAAATACACGCCGAATACCTAATATGAGATCTTACTTCATGCGGGATATTGCTTTATTTTGCGACAGCTGCCAGTAACGCGGTTACAAAGGGCTCCGGCCAATATTAATATTTACATAATCGCGCTGATTTAGGGCACGCACGTCTCCGAATCGACTTCAACTGGAAGACTGCGCGCACTGACAGCCGAGTCAACTCATAAATCAACTTGCTTCACAGGCGAGATATAAATTATGTACAGTATTGTGAATTATTTTGGATAATTCAGAAAAACAAGTTATACAACAGGGAAGTGTACTTTGCGTTTCGTCTCGGTCCTAAAGCCTGTCGTGTATTCGGCTGTTGCGCGGATAGCCAGCTTGCGCTCCAATGCTTCAACTGTGGTCCCGTTTCAAATCATTAGACACGAAGATGGAAAGTGTTTTATTAGAGCAAGGCTAATTCTTTTTTGCTGGATATAACCCAGAACCATTTGAAAGACCATACATAGTGACTTTGTTAGATAACTTGTCGTTTTATACGCTTTTGAAAGCAGTGTTTTTTTGGGAGTGTGTTAGTAAGGCAACGCGAAGGAGGTCTGTATCGAAGCACCCCAGCATACTACAAGCGGTCGAAGGGACTTGAGTGGAGTAATGGTGGTAAATACAGTCCACTGGTTCAGGAAGGGCTTGCGGCTCCACGACAATCCTTCACTCAGAGACTCTATCCAGGGAGGGCACACTGTCCGGTGTGTGTACATCCTCGACCCCTGGTTCGCCGGGTCCTCCAACGTTGGGATCAGCAGGTGGAGGTAACGGATCGGACACCAAATATTAAAATATATGTGTTTGGAATAATCATTGTTTCTAACAAAAATAATACTGTAATTATACATTAATCTCATTAATATGATTGTTCTAATATATTTCACTGATTACTTTCTATTCTACTGTTATTGTCATCTGTTGTTAAAATAATTGCTGTTAAAATTTACCATTAAGGTCCCATTAGGTAACATTGGGTAATGCATTAACTAACATGAACAAAGCAAACTGTAACAAATGAATCACTCATTATTTATGCAATTTAATTCTAAATTAATTTTACAATTGTTAGGTAAATTAAATATTATTGTATATAAGATTTTATTTTAACAATATATTAGTAAATGTTAAAATAACCATGTACTAAAATTGATAAATGCTTTATGTTTTAATTTTTAGTTAATGCTAATACATGCAATTAATAATAATAATATTAATTTTTTATTTTAACAATATATTAGTGACTAGCTAAAATAGAAACTTAAATTTATAAATTTTTAAACTAATTTTAATAAATGCAAACTTATTTTAAAGTGTTACTGTTCTGTTCTACTGTAACCTATTCATTCTATTATGATACGTCTATTCTATTACTCTATTTATCTATTGCAATGACATCAATGGAGGGACGCAATGAGATCAAAGTGTTTGATCAAAATGCATTTTAATGAACATCTATATGCATTTTTAATTATGTGTTAAAAATAATACAATTCTTAAGTTAAACTGTCAGTATAGTAATAACTTAACTTATTTGACTTATAGACCTTGACGCCAAGTGTTAGCAATTTATCATTTAGTTGATTTATAGTCTGGTTATAGATAAAAAAAAA
>JAUCMT010000088.1:3205597-3226864 GCA_032357475.1 Enteromius thamalakanensis
GACTTATAGACCTTGACGCCAAGTGTTAGCAATTTATCATTTAGTTGATTTATAGTCTGGTTATAGATAAAAAAAAAAATAATGATTGCAGCCAGTGCATCTCTTTGCCATAGAGAATGTATTATGATGTCATAGTATCTGAATCACTAAAGTGAAACTAGTATGTTTTGTAACTGGCTGAGCAAGGTACTATTGGCAGATTGCAGCTTGTTCATCAGCGTAAGGGCACTTCTGAATAGGTTTCTGAGTGACACACTGGTAAAACACTGACTTAAACCAAGTCAGGGTTTAAATGTATGGCTATTTTAGTTTTCAAAAAGGATTCAAAATGTGTTCATAAACTTTTGCTGACCTCAGTAATGTCACACACAGGAAATGATTATAGATAAAACTCAACTGCCCAAACTGTCGGCGAGCTGCTGCAAAATGCTCAGCACATGGAGGTTTATTGTTTGGCAATGGTTTGACTATTCAAATTGTATTTCAGTAATATTCAAAATACATTTTTAAAGAAAATCTATATCTATATATATATATCTATATATATAATTTGTACATCCAAAAAGCTGCACAAATGCATGAGTTACAGTCTCTGTTTTGTGTTTTTGACTACAAGAAGCATTACGTAATACAGACCGTTACATCAGTCTTCCACACCCATGCTTGCTTATTATACATCTCTAAAAACTATTACAGAGATATATGTCCTTATTTACTCACCCTCCATGTCGCTTCCAACACAGAAAAGGAGTTCTTCCATGAAAAACATTAAGGCTGTAAGCTGCAAAAAGGACAGAAAAATACCACTATATGCAAGTCTCAAATATAATATTCAATCAAAGTCTTCCTTGACTGTATGGAAGAGACCAGCTTGCACATTCTATAAATATCTATTTTTTGTGATTCACATTAGAAAGTAAGGGTGTGGAACAGTAAATGATAAACAACTGTAATGGTATTAAAAAGCTTTTTGCATCCTGTGCTGAATACCCAATCATTATAGCATGTGGCGTGTGAAAGTGTGTCCAGTTCTAATAATGTATGTTGGCACACACTTGAAGTGAGGCCTATTGCTGGACGACACAGGTGATCTGAAAGTACACTGCGTGATGATGTAACTTCACTTAGTGTCTCCCGCCTTCATCCGCCCTTTTGTGTCTCCATTGTGCTGGGAACAGAAATGGGTCAGTGTGTTATAGAGGGTGATTATAATGACCACTACAAAATGCTTAGTAACGTGCTCAGCTGTGGTGACCTACTTTATTCACCATGGAATCAAAATAGGCTCTGGTACTTGGAAAAATAGATGGTAAAATAGCCAAGATATAAAATACACTAAGAAAAAAAGGAGTTAGATTTCTTTTAATGTGCTTGCTTGGTTATGGAAGATTTATTTATATTTTACTGGCTATGTAAAATCTGTCTTATTAGGCACAAGTAAATTAAATCAGAATAATTATGCATGGCTTTGGTTAATTAAAAAAAAACAAAAAAAAACAATTATAATGCACATTCATAAAATTGGCTGCTTACATACACCTTAAACTTGATAGACTTTAATTTTACTTTGAACTCGATGCACTGTATCATCAACAATGATGCAGCTTGTCATATAATATGATACTGCAGTGCTCCGTCTGACCCTGGTTCTGTTTGTGTGTCACTGGGTCAGACGACTCTCTTTGATTCCGATCATACGGCTGGGAGTCAATGACAAAAAGAGGGAGGCTATGGTTTAGACAGGGATTTACACTTTACTGCTGACTGCGTGTCGAGGACAACGTTTCCTGCGAGCAGATGCAGAGCAGACAGTATGGAAACAAAAAGACAGATGTTTTGCTGCAACATGAATCATTTGTTAACAAGTATAGGATCCAAAACTGAGAGCATGTTGAAAATGTGGGATCTTCTTCCATGTCAGAGTTTCGAAAACTTGGAAACAAAATTGTTGAATGGCACAAGAAAAAAAACTATTTCTGGGTGTCTAGTGCCCGCTGTATTAGTTGAGCTAATCACAGTTATTTTTGTCAGCTGTCTCAACGCATTGTGTGCTGCATCCTGCAACATGTGGACTTCATTATTAGGTGTATTTCCTACCACTTAAATGTTTGTCAGTAAGATTTTTCAAACAGAAATTGTTATACATAACCATAGATTTAAAGCTACTGCTTTATTTTGAACTTGCCATTTATGAAAAATAATCTTGGTTAAGAAGAAAATTAAGCAGAACAGCTATTTTTAACATTGACATTACACATTAGTAATAATATTTCTAAATGGGAAAATTGAATTTATCTTTAAAGTATCAAGTGACAATAAACAAGATTAATAGGTTTTGAAAATTAAGCTTTGGCATTACAAGAATAACACTATATAAATCACTATATAAATATTTGATTGGTTACTGTTTAGCATCCTATGATTAGTTTTACGCTCCAGAGGAAAAAATGTCAAATATATTAAGGGCTTTGTATGGAAGATTTTGCAAAACTATCATTCCAAGACATATCAATCATTGTTTGCACTAAGACCCAGACAGGAATCCTCGAAATGCATATTACATAACATTCTTATGTCTGACAGTGGTAACACCATAGTGTTAGAGAGCTTTCCTTTAAGATCAAATATAGTGTAGCCAGGATTAGCTGAGGTTGTCTAGGGGCTGAGGAGAGTTTAGGCTTCTGAGACTTTTTCACTTACTCAGCTCTTTATGTGAGATCCTGCAGACAATAGGAACTGGGTTTCTGGGTCAATAACACACTGAATCATGTCCAAGTGCTCTTCAGTTCAGTGTTGCGAGCTATTTTAAAGAGATCCGTTGGGGTTCTTGCACCACTTTTTAATAGCACTACACCGCAAATGATACCGACTGTACATTATGGGAAAAAAGTCTTACATGATCTCGTTATAGTATAAGATAAGATAAAATTAAAATCCTAAAGCCTTCATCTAATACATGAACTGAATTTTTCACTAAATCAACATAATATTAATTGTATTATAATTTTTGTATCATTGTATCAAAAATTGGCATCATTAAATTGCCATGCTATGCTTTAAAAAAAAATCATTCAAATCATTAACAGGTAATTCACTCACACTAATAATGGGACTTAAAATAGTAATACTGTAGTCTTTGACTGAAGGAGGAAGCAAATTTATATCTGAGAAAGACACGGCTGGACTAGCAAGCAACCACACAAAACACTCTTTTAGCCACAAAAGGTACCATCTTTAAAAAATAAAATAAAATTATATAAGTAACCTTGTATCATTTGTAGCATTCTGATAGTGATTTTTACACAGGACTACAAAATTCATAGTTTATTAAATAAATGTTCCTGTAGCTCAAAAGGTAGAATATGGTGCAAGGAAATGCCAAAGATGAATAACTGTTAATGTAAGTTCTTGTTTACAAGTTGCAGAGATTAGGATGAAATAATCACTGGATTTTTCCGAGGTTCAAAACGCTGAGAGGTATTCGGTTTTGTGTACAGCAAAACAGTGAATTCAGGGTCATTGGAGTGCATCTCTTGAATGATAAATGAGCGTCTGCACATGCATAATGACAGTTATAAAAGTGCAGAAATCTGTTTTATTGGCAGCTTAGTGCGTAATAAACATATCAGTATTCAGTTAGCGGTTTTTTTACTGTAAGGCTACTGGCTATGTCGTAACTGTCATAATTGTGTCGTAATCATGCAAATCTGAGTCCCTTGGTCTGTATTTCCTATGTTTGCCTGTTTATTCCACTGCACAGTGCAATAGCTTTGCAATAGTTATCGTGAGTATAACTGCCTTGTTATAAGATGCATGATATTATTTGTCAGTATGTGGCTAAAAATACATGTCATGTCTCTTGTTGCTCAGGTTTTTACTGCAGTGTTTGGAAGACTTGGACGCCAGCCTCCGCAAACTCAACTCACGACTCTTTGTTATCCGTGGCCAACCTACTGATGTCTTCCCCAGGCTCTTTAAGGTACGAGTTGAATGAACTGTTAGTATAGTAATAATCTTACACATTGATTTATGAAACATCTCGGATTAGAACGAATAAAAAAAAAAAGCTCTTTAAATGTGACATTTTTATCTTCCATGTCATGACTTGGCTCTTTCTTTCACTATTGTGTGGATATTTTCCACCCCCTAATGGTATGATTTTGTAATGCATCCAGGAGTGGAACATTACTCGTCTGTCCTACGAGTACGACTCAGAGCCATTTGGAAAGGAGAGAGACGCAGCCATCAAGAAGCTGGCCAATGAGGCAGGCGTGGAGGTGATAGTTCGCATCTCTCACACGCTCTACGATCTGGACAAGTACGTACTTCTAAATACATTACATTTTGTTGAAACGTTTGGTCTATAATTGTTGTAATTGACCTTTTGCTATGATCTGAATGCCATTGCTTGCTTAAGAGCACTTTCCTAAATCATTATGCACATTTAAACCATTAATATACCTCGGTGCAAAGGTTCTTTCTTAATAATAATAATAATAATAATAATAATATAAAGATTTATCAAACAATTTCAAAACAGGATTAAGCATTTTTTTTGTGTATTATTTCTGTCTATCTTGTTTCAGCAGCAAGGTTTTATCAAACCTTTATAATATTATGTCACTACTCAAATGCACAGGACTACCATAGGCTGAAATATGAAAATATCAAAGGCTTGTTTGATGTGGTAGATGGCAACAGTTGGCCAGTAACATTTTTAAGGCAGAGTCTACTGTAATTGAGATTTTTTTCTTAATCATTGGTGGACTGTTGTATCTTAGGATCATCGAGCTGAATGGAGGCCAGTCTCCACTCACCTATAAGCGCTTCCAGACCCTCATCAGCAGGATGGAGGCGGTGGAGACCCCGGCAGAAACAATCACAGCAGACGTCATGGGGGCGTGTACCACGCCAGTCTGTGAGGACCATGATGAGAAGTTCGGTGTTCCTTCTTTGGAAGAGCTTGGTCAGTCTGCTATATTAAAAAAAAAACTGCTTAAAAATTGTGACCCCCCTAGATCAGTGTTTCCCAAGTCTGTTCCTGGAGGCACACCAACAGTGCACATTTTGGATGCCTCCCCTTATCTGACCTATATATTCTGTACTAGTCTGTACTAATGAGCTGATGAGTTGATTCAGGTGTGTTTGATTAGGGAAAGTTGGAAAGTGTGTAGTGTTGGCATGCCTCCAAGAACAGCGTTGGCTTACACTGCCCTAGATCACAAAAGCAGCCATAAGTAGCACAGGTTTATTTGTAGCAACAACCATAAATACACTGTATCGGTCAAAATCCTTAGGATATTTAGTAAAGATTGTGTTCGATTAAATATTTCGAACTATCATATCATAATATATTAAAACTTCATTTTGATTAGTAATATGCATTGCTAAGAACTTCATTTGGACAGCTTTAAAGGCCAAATTTATTTAGATTTTTTTGCACCCTCCAGATTTCCAGATTTGTATCTCAGCAAAATATTGTCCTATCAAACCATACATCAATGGAAAGCTTTTTTATTCAGCTTTCAAATGATGTATGAATCAAGAATGGTTTCTGGTTTAGGGTCACATATGTTTAGCATACTAAACTACTCAAAAATATGTCAACTGTTTGAAGGTTCCCTGTAAAGAGGGTAATTGTTGATGTTTTTTTCTGAAACAGGCTTTGACACAGAAGGTCTGTCCTCAGCTGTGTGGCCTGGAGGAGAAACAGAGGCCCTCACTCGTCTAGAGAGGCACCTGGAGAGGAAGGTTAGATACACTCCATAACTCACAAATGTAGGAATAAAATGTTATCAATATAAAATTAAATCCACACCATCTAACTAACATTCAGAGTTTGATTTTTGTTCTAGGCTTGGGTGGCCAACTTTGAGCGTCCAAGAATGAATGCCAATTCGCTGTTGGCCAGTCCCACTGGCCTCAGTCCATATTTAAGATTCGGTTGCCTCTCCTGTCGCCTCTTCTACTTCAAACTCACAGACCTCTACAGGAAGGTCAGCATTTTATCATTTCTGTATGTCACTGTACTTCAAATTATGTTTCTAATGTTAAACAGACTAGCTGAATGATGGCTTATGCTCCACAGGTCAAAAAGAACAGCTCACCTCCTCTGTCCCTCTATGGCCAATTGCTGTGGCGTGAGTTCTTCTACACGACTGCAACCAATAACCCACGCTTTGACAAGATGGAAGGCAATCCTATTTGCGTGCAGATCCCGTGGGACAAAAACCCAGAGGCTCTGGCCAAGTGGGCTGAGGGCAGGACTGGCTTCCCCTGGATTGATGCCATCATGACCCAACTGAGACAAGAGGGCTGGATCCATCATCTGGCCCGACACGCAGTCGCTTGTTTCCTCACCCGTGGAGACCTGTGGATCAGCTGGGAGGAGGGCATGAAAGTATGAGAAGCTCATCAATGTGATTTTACTAATATGATGGACCTTCAGTGGCGGCGCTCACAGGCATGTGTCTTCACAGGTTTTTGAGGAGCTGTTGCTGGATGCAGACTGGAGCGTGAATGCAGGAAGCTGGATGTGGCTGTCCTGTAGCTCCTTCTTCCAGCAGTTCTTCCACTGCTACTGTCCCGTGGGCTTCGGCCGCCGGACAGACCCCAATGGAGACTACATACGGTGAGTTAAAAATTAAATAGTGATTGAAAATATAAAAATTGTAATACTGTATTAGAATATCTCCTATTTAATTTCACTTTTTCCTAACAAAACATAATCATTATCATACATTGTTACCATGATTTACAGAAAATCTCATTTGTTACCACTTTTCTTCCTATTTAACGTTCTTAATCATTTAGAATATAAAAAAACACTAGTATACTCACTTTTCCTTTATATAATTTTAAGTAGAGATTAAAATAATTCTGTTGTTTAATTTTACATAAATATAGCCTATCTGTTATCCTGAATGAAGATGGAACATAACTTTAATACACACATATTTTAATAGGCTTTATATATGTAATTTGATGTGGACAGCAAAATGGGGCATTGTGTCTTCAGCCCATTTTTATAAAATCTACTCTATTTTTTTTATCTCTTGAAGGCGATATTTGCCGGTGTTAAGGGGTTTCCCAGCCAAGTATATCTACGAACCCTGGAATGCTCCTGAAAGCGTCCAGAAAGCAGCCAAATGTATAATTGGTGTACACTACCCCAAACCCATGGTACATCACGCCGAGGCAAGCCGCCTCAACATAGAGCGTATGAAACAGATCTACCAGCAACTTTCCTGCTACCGTGGCCTTGGTAAGACCAAAACTATAGGAAATGAAACTGCCCATGAAACTGAAAACTACACTAACCTACACATCACTCTTTTAATATGTTGCCTACAGCATTTTTTGATGCTGAAACTGTAATTGATTAATCCTTATGAACTCATAGGTTTTCTGAATATTGAGGGCTGTAGGCTGTATTTAAATGAATGGTTGAATTAGCAGCATGTCCTTCTCTGACTGATGCCTCTCTCCCTACAGGACTGCTGGCAATGGTGCCGTCCAACCCGAATGGAAATGGTGAGAATTCCACAAACTTGAAGGGATTCCAATCAGGAGATGGGACCAAGGAAGTCACTGCACCTTCAGGTTTGTACACATCCTATACTTATACAAGCTTGTATATTATACAAGCTATGATATTTTAGACATGTTTGTTAGTGTTCATTTCAATTAAAATACTTTTTTTTTAATCTCAGGCTATCAGATGCCACCCACTTCTCAAGCTGAGTGGCATGGCAGGACAATGGTTTACACACAAGGTGACCACCAAACAAGCAGCAGCATGCCATTGCAAGGTACCAACTCTATGCCAGTGATCAATCAATAACTATATCTGCAATTATCAACATTAATTCTCAGGAGTATTGTTATTTTTCTACATGCAAGACATGTCATGATTGTTTATCTTGCAGGTTTTGCAGGCAACACTAGTGGCACAATGTGCTACAGGCAAGAATCACAGCCAGGTAATGACCTCCACATTTAAGCAGAGGGCAGTCTAGTGTCATACAGATTTTACAGTCAGTGTAATAATGTTTAAATCTCATTATCAGAACGAGGGCTACACAGCAGCAGCCTCCAGACATCTGGAAAGCGACACAGCGAAGAGTCTGGTCCTGCTACAGGCTCAAAAGTCCTGAGACAGAGCAGCTCTTAAGCATCAGGTTTGTTACTAGTACTGAGAAAAAGAAAAAATCTGAAAAGAATAGTAATGGTTGTGATGAAAATTCAGCTTTGCATCACAAAAATAAATTATATTTTCTAATATATTAAAATAGCTAACCATTATTCTAAAACAAACTGAAATTTCTATCATTTTACATTTGGATTGAATTGATAAAATATAATTATAAAATTATTAACAAGAAAATAATAAAAAATACAAATATAAATACAACTTTTTCATTTATTTAGTTACTGTTTTTCTTTGTCATATTCTTATACTTCATGAAGCATCATTTGCATTTTCTTGTGTCTTTCAGAAACGGTCGATGCAAAGCAGACTTCGCAGAGGCCTGATTATTGTTTTTGTTTGCACCTTTTTCGAGTTGTTACGTTTTGCGTTTTTACAAAGGAAACCAAAATCCCGCTGATGGGATCGACTGAAGGGAGTGCATGATTCTCTCTGTAAGCACATCAGCATATAGCACTTCGAAACAATCAGACTGTACATTATCACAGGGACTTCACCCAAGCGGTCACCAACATCCTGACAACATTGGAATTACGTTGCCGCTCTGTGATCCGCACAGCTGCAATGTTCTGTCAACGTTGCGTTCATGTTTGTACTGTTTGGGACTAAATTTTTGTGTATATAAGGATTTGACGAATACTCACATACAAAATGTAAATATTTCATATTGTATGTGCTTTCTCTATTTCATGTAGTCATAGACCCATTGATATATTTTTGATATAAAGAATTATTGTGGATCAATTTTACTCTCTGCTTTATGAAAACATTTGAAAGCATTTGTAGACTGTCCATGCAGTACACTGCTAAACCTCTCCTCGGGCTGCTGACTTGCACTACATTTTTCGGAATTTCTCCTTTGCTTGCTCGTTCTCTCTCCGTCTCTATCACAAATGTTTGTGATCTCCCTGTTTACAGATTGACATCTGTCTTGTATACCTTCTCAGTCCCTGTTTACTCCTCCTCTCTATCTGGGTGTCTTTCCATTGCTGTAAACTGTATGAAAACTATAATTCACCGCCGTGTTTCTCATCCTCTCACATTGTGCTTGTTTAATAAAGTGTAAATGTAAATGTTGTCTCTCGCACATTTACTTACAGGAAGCTGTTCTCTCACGCAGTCTGCTAAAATATATTCGGTGACTACGTTAATACCAATTCCACTACACATCATATCCAATGATGACCTTTTGCATACACAAATTAATATATAAATAATATTCACACATATATATAGCTATGTATTTAACCTAACTGCATCAAACCAAGCAGCAAATGCGTACTTTCTTAATTATTTTGCTTAATTAAGGTTATTTTAAGTGGCCTTTCGAAGCCACACGATAACTGACAACCACAAAGAGTTAAAAACACTAATTATGGATCAAACACACTGTTAAGAAATACATGCATTGGTTTGTTTGTTTGTTTATGCTACCAAAAGAAATGCTGCTTGGTTTTGTGTAAAATTATTAAGGTGAATTGCGTATAAACAATTGTGAAGGCTGTATTAAAGTCATGAGACACTTTCTCTCATTTTATGCTAACGTTACTTATAAACATTACAATTTTGACTACTTACCTAAAACACAAAGACAGAGTGAAACGCGCAAAAGTTGGCTTTTTTGTCACTTATCGGTATGCCAAGAGCAAAAACAACTAATAAAGTTAAGAGAAACTGGAAACTGTTTGTTTACACTGCAAGAGGGCATTAGCGAATTGTATAAATTGTTCAGTCACGCCCCCACGTTACGTGGGACGTGACGTCTACAATACACTTATTAATTTCTTTACGCTAGCAGGCTTAATCCGTGAACGCTAATGGCTGAACAGAAATTAAAAGATTTTTATGCATTTATTTTATGCAAATGTTCCACATGCATAAACTATAAACTGTTGCTCACACGAGGCACATCTGTCGTGTGGTGAAATGAATATTGCATATATAATTGTAAACTTCACCACTTGCACAGCCACATATTCATCTTCTCTGACGAAAAATCATCTGAACGTGTCAGCTGTAATTAAACTCGCTCATAAAAAAGAGGTTAAAAAATCACAGTCACAGATTCATAATGTGTTGTATGTCCACATGAAGGCGCTGTTTCTCTGTTCCACGGGATTTGCTTACAGTAAAGTGTAACCTGTGGCAACAAAATGGAAAACAAAATGAAAAAGTGGAAGGTTATTACACAATATAATATAGTTTATTTATTATACAATGCTTTTTGAATTAAGTTATTTCAGTCTAATAATGTTGAAAATACTATTTTACTATTTTGATGTAGTCTGGTAAACGTTAAACCGTAAACTATCCATACTTTTCTATATCTGAAAAGAGAAAATATGCAAAATACAAAGCACTATATTTCTACTGCTATTTTATGTTACAAAATGTCTCCTTCGAGCCGGATTCGAACCAGCGACCTAAGGATTACAGTGATGAACCTCTACAGTCCTCCGCTCTACCAACTGAGCTATCGAAGGGATACGTCACCACTTTACGTTAGGGAATGTAAACGTCATAACGTCAGTCAAGCTACGACGTGATGAATACAGTCTCGAAAAGAAAATATAGTAAAACTAAAAAAATATTAATAATAATTGTAGGAGATGATTAACGTTAACTTTACATGTGCTTCAGTTCCTGCTGTATAACGATGACATTTTTAAAAAAGTTCTCTCAAATAATCTATCTGCAATTAAAAAATCAATTAAAAACTTAAATTGTTAGATCCAAAGAAACGTAACGTTAAATACAAAATGACAAAATACAAGGAATCGTATCGACTATAGGATTGTGTCGATGTAACGTTAAGTTAAACACACACCTACTAGCGATAAATGATGTAACGTTATAATAAATAACTTTCGCGAGAAATTGTTTTTAATAGCGTGTATGCACAACTGCAATCTCTCTATTTTTTTTTTAAATATCGATACACTGCAAAACATAAACCTGCTGCTGTAACTGTGAATCGGTTATTTGGGGATCCTGTCCATCGTCGCGAACACTGAGTCCCTATTGATAGATGCAGCTGTCCTTTGCTGCGTCTGTCCAATCAGGAATCTGATTTAAATAAGACCTTCACCTGTCACTCACAAATAACATGCTGGCAGACTGAGAGCTGAAATAATCACCCTGGGTACATTGAGACCATAAACACTATTTATAATCAAACAAGACAGGAAGAAGGAAATAATTGCTCTTGATTCTTGAGGTATCACTCATCAGGTCTATTATTGAGGAAATTAGAAAAGGACACAAGTAAGGATATAAAATTATGTAGCCTATAAAATAAAAAATAGACATTGTTACTTTATATACGTGCACTTTTTAGTAGCGTACAACAATGTAACAGTAAAACCGGCTTTAAGAAGAGGAGACACACTGATGTCACAGTATTATCTTGTTTCCTTGGGAGAATAAGACCAGTGAAGGATCATAAATTCCTTCACGATTCTAAAACAAATACCATCACAACAAGGGGCTGAGAGACCACCATCACTATTTCTCTGTATACACAAGAGACAAACACTCTAGAAACTTTTTGGAACAATCATATGTGTGTGTGTGTGTACAGCCATGTTGTGAAATGTTATTGTAATATAAATTTTAGACTTTTTTATTTTAATATGTAGGCTATAATTTATTAACAATTCTTATTAATCACAGCTGAAAATGGTTGTGCTACTTAATATTTTAATGAAAATAGACTTTCTCTATTTTTTTAAATATTTTTAAGAATAGGAAGTTCAATAGAACAGATTTTATTTCAAATATATTTTTATGATTTTAGTTAGCCTTTGCTGAAAAGTTATTATTAATTTCTAAAAAATAAAAATAAAAAATTATTTAAAGGCTTTCCCCCACTGTACACATCAAACAGAAAACTGGCATGAGTCAGTGTTTATTTTCCCAAATGGCTGGCGGTTGTTCTATAGGATTCCAATGGTAGAGTCAACCTATTGAAATGTTAATGCACAAATAGTTGTACAGACGCCACTGAACACATGTCCGCCTTTGTCTGTTATCTCTCTGTCTACCATTATCCGGTTCCATTCATTGTCTCATGGGTGGGGTACAGAATTCTCTTCTTCATTTTGGAATGCTAAAATAGAAATGGAATTAATAAGAGTTCCATGAACCTAAAACTGATACAAAGTAGTTGTTACTCAGAGTAACAGACGGAATAAGACTATCAATGCTGGCTAATTAAAACCGATTTCTAAATATTAGTGCTCAGTTAATCAGATCATACATGGTGTGAAATAGGATTCCGACCAATGCACAAGTGTGTATGTGCATCTGTTTTGAGTCTGAAATAGGCTCCTCTTCACACCACAAAGGTTTTAGGGTGGGAGGTGAGAGGTCAGGGTCTGGGTATAGGACAAGACAAGCCACTGCATGGAAAAAAATAGATCCTAGGTGCATCTGTTCCAAAAGCTTATCCAAGAGCCATTTAGCTAAAGTCACATGGGGAGGGAGGCCCCTATAAAACCACCAGGCTTCCATGAAGAACATCTCAGTCCATTCAGGATCTTTACGGTCCTTCCTCAGTGACCCACTCTTCTCAAAACACTAAGTAGCACCATGTGTGACACAGAGGAGTTTGTGGAGGAATTTGAGGAAGAACAGGAGGAGGTGAACGAAGTGGAAGAAGAAGAAGAAGAAGAGGAAGTGGCTGAAGAGGAGATTGAAGAGGAAGAAGAAGTAGAAGTAGAAGAAGAAGAAGAAACAGAGGAGAAAGAGGAAGAGAAAGAAGATGATGAACAAGCAGCAGAGGAGGACACCAAACCCAAGCCCAAGATGTTTATTCCCAACATTATGGCCCCAAAGCTGCCTGATGGAGAGAAGGTGGACTTCGATGACCTCCACCGGAAGCGTGTGGAGAAAGACTTCAATGAATTGCAGAGTCTCATTGAGCTGCATTTCTCTACCAGGCAGAAGGAAGAGGACGACCTTGTGGCTTTGAAGAACCGCATTGAGCGCCGTCGGGCTGATCGCGCAGAGCAGCAGCGCATCAGAACAGAGCGTGATCGAGAGAAGCAGGCGCGCCTCGCTGAGGAAAAAGCACGGCGTGAAGAGGAGGCCGCCAAAATAAGAGCCGAGGAGGACGCTAGGAAAAAGAAGGTCCTTTCCAACAAGGGCTACGGTGGCTATCTGCAGAAGGTGGATCAAAAGAAGGGCAAGAGGTTGACGGAACGTGAGAAGAAGAACAAATGTCTGATGGAGCGTCGCAAGCCGCTCAACATCGATCATCTCAACCAGGAGAAGCTGGGAGAGAAGGCTCTTGACCTTTGGAAGTGGCTCACTCAACTCCATGCTGAGAAGTTTGAGCTGGCAGAGCAGCTAAAGAGGCAGAAGTATGACATCAATGTTCTGAGGAACCGTGTTAGTGACCATCAAAGAGGAGCTAAGGCAACCAAGACCACCAGGAAGTCCTGGAAATAAATTCATCTGATTGACACATTGCAATGAGACACAAAACAGAGCCATAAAGGTTTGTTGGAATTCAAGTCCCACAGTGAACTTCCTAAGAAAGTATAACTTCTGTTTTTATGTTAATCCATCCTTACATTACACTTCATTTAATATTGTATTATACATTTACTGGAATTTATAGTGTTGTGTTTTGTTTTATGTAATCTGAAGTCTCATGCTGTAAACCATTTAAGTTTTTTTTTTTTTTTTTTTTACTTTTGCTCATTAACCCCAGTGTTATCAGATATATATGGAATTAAAGCAGTAATTTAATTTAGGAAAACATGCACCTGCATTTTCACTTGAGTCACAGGACTAATTTCTGCCTTTACTAATTGACAAAACATAAGGTCTTGCAGAAATTACAAATAAGAAATCATTTCACGCACTGGAATACAAGATATTAACAAATACATCAAGATGTTAAATGAACAGAAATATTTTATTGTTACAAACGTAAGGCACATATTTTTTTTACTGTAACAGCAATCCGTTTTGTTTACATTGTAAAAAGCAAAAGCAAAATGATTTTTGTGCAGAATAATTGTATACTATAGTTTCAAGGATGGCTAACAATTATATTCTTCATCTATAATCTCCCATTTTCCACATTCCACTCCATCTAGTGCAGTTGAGGACTCAATCGTTCAAAGAGTTTTATTGACAGTGAGTTTGTATGGCTCCTCATAAAATAAAACTCTTTAGTTTATAAAAAACTTTTTATTTCTAAAAGCTTGCAGCAGTTAGATTGGGTCTATGATAGATCACTGTAAGCATAGAAGTAACGTTCTTTTAAATTAACCTTAGTGCATCTAATTCAAAATAGCTGTTTATATAGTTTATAGCCTAAACACACATTTCTAAGCAATTTAAGGCTCACCCAACCAACAAACAGTTCCAATTATTTATGTTTCTTGCACATTATTGTATAATTACACAGAAGCACAAACTAGTTTCCTTAAAAAAAAATGGATAATTTGGTCATAAATATTTCAGCTTGAGATTAAGCATTTAAGAGCCTCAAACTGCAATAGTGATGATTTGTCATAATCGTACCAGATAAGACTTTGCAGTAGGATCTAGACATCCCGGTTGTTGCTGCTGATCATTTTGGGGTATGACGTCCCAATGGAGCGTCCGAATCTGTAAACCACAATCTCAAGCAGGTACTCATCAACCTTCACTGTAACGTTGGTCACACGCTCATTAGACAGAAAGAAGACAATAGTGAAGAGAGCCACCTCGAACTCTGGGCTAACACCAATGAAACAACTGCCCACCGGCTTCACCAGGCCATTCCAGCTGAACTGCAGGTTCAAGACGTGATCGTCCTCATCCGGCTGGAAAGTAATGCACACAAAGCTATATTCATTTGGTTCTACTATATTTTCCTTATCAAATGAATTTAAGACAATGAAATACCGTGTCCTTGTTACTTCTGGCCTTGTACCCTTTGTAGTCCACGTGATTGTGTTTCTCCTGATGGTAAAACTGGACCCAGTTGTGGAGGCCCATGATCTCTTTACCATGTTTGGTTTCACCAACAAACACATGCTCAAACCCACATGAATCTTCACTGCCTCAGAGAAAAGAGAGAGATGGCAGATCAATAAAAACTTCTTAAAATGTACAAATGCTTAGCATGTAAATCAGCACACAAGCTTAAGGATTTTAACTTGCATGTCAGTTACTAATCTAACAAACCCAGTTCATGTTATGAGATGCATGCCAGGCCGGTATTATAACTCACCCTCCACTTTTGTCTCTGCGATAAAGCTTAAACCACAGGTCATAGAGTTGGCTTTTAAACTGAGCCAGATCCGACTGGGCTAGACCTTTGCGCACCAAATACCTGTGGGCACACTGCAAAGAAAAAAACCTCTGACTGAAAGAATATACAGAAAGAATATACTTCTCTTGTACAATGTTTGCATGTATTTGCCAGGTGTTGTCTTTACACTTTATTGTAATAGTCTCCTTGAACCAACATCCCTGTACTACAAAGCTTACATGCACATATTCACTATCCACTTACCATCCTACACATTAAACCAGAATGATACATACATACAAACATACATACATGTACACAAACACAATGCAATGACAAGGACACTAGGGCACATTTTGCAAGTTTGCATAATCATAATAATAACAATCAGTCATATTTTGTCAGATATAAATATGAAAAATGTCTCAATATAAATACTCATCAAATATTAAATATGATTTAAAACGGCCAGACTACTAGGAAACGTTTTTGTAGCATTTCCAACTCTCGTCAGAAAGCTTTTATCAGTCACAGTCAATACTAGACATACTTCAGATTCTTTAAGTTGCTTAATTTCTACGAGTGCAAACATGACATTACTAACTAGACAGACAAAAACAGTTATCAGTGAGAAATAAGACACCTTCATGACTTCTGTCTTGAGAATGGCATCCAAAAATAGATGGTTTTCCTGGATCTCCTCTTTTGTCACATGCTCAGCCACTCCTGTAGACATCTCATAATTGTCAAGCAGACTTATGAAGTCTGAGAAAATCAGACAAAGCGATTAAAACAGCTGTTTAAACACTTCTGCCATACATTGCATCGGAATCAGTGACTAATGAAAACTACATGCATCTATATATTTCTTACAGGCATAAGTATCAATGCTCTTGAGCTTGTTTTCATTGACATAGGCGAAGAGAGGTGCTCTAGCACTGTCTCTGACATTATTACTGCCTTCAGCTACAAAGCCAGCCTTCCCCTGTGAGAAAACAAATGCACTATAAACGACTGAGTCATAAAGTCATTTTTGCAGAAAAAAATATGACATTCATAAACACGCCTCTTCTTCCAACTACCTACCTGTAAGTTGATTTTATAGTCTTTTCCAGGTTTCATGCGGTTCACATCCAGCTTCCACAGTTCATTCAGCACATCTGAGAGCTCCCGATTGATGCCTTGACTGCAATAGAGAAAGTATAAAAATAAACTTCTAAAATCAGTCCAGTCTGGTTGTATTGCCTACTTAAGACAACAATAGCTGTAGTAACTGTTATAATTGTTATTATGGATATTTTAAGTGTTACTTTAGCTTATCTCTACCTACCTAGTCAATGACAAAAGCCCAAAGGTTATGCACCACTGATCAATATAAATGTTGTGTGTTATAGACAAGTAGGTGTGATTCAAAATGCAGTGTAATATTTAAGGTTAAGCCGCTAACTTATATATAAAAACCATATGACGTCAAGTTTATTTTCTCTCGAAAACGGAAACACGAATATTTTAGCTCTTGACAGTTCACCTGTGCTTTTTGTCCGGATTAACGTTAGATGTAGCCTACAACATGACACACAGCATGCCCATGTGAGTCACCCTAACATCAAAACAAACAACTTGTTGCCAGGTTCAGTTCCGTTCACAAAACACGGGTTTGACGTAACGTGAAATAATCGCACCTGGAAACAGTTTAACAGAGTTAACAGGGTAACATCGCCAATATGGCGAAAAAGCACGAATGTAACGTATATAACGTTAACGTTACACGAAGCTGTGCACATCCGTTGATAAACCCTTCTGCACATTTATATTAACACGCACCGGATGTTATAAGTTACCCGTTTGCGTTAAAAGCATTGCATCTTGATTGAATCACACTAACTGTAACGTTTAAGTTACAGTTTGGCAAAAATATGATGAAATTAATATAACATAATAAATGCCATAAAGTAAGTTAAACCCGTCAACAAAGTTTTTATCTAAAGCACAAAACAGCAAGACCGTTATATCTGTTGCCACAAATATTCTCACCCTCTAGCCATTTTAGTCTTTTAATCCAATTTGGAGTGCAAAGAAACACGTTTAGTCACTCAAGCGATGAAAAACTGGTTTTTGATGGGTGTGTTTACTCAATGTCAGACACTTTGATAGATAGACGAATCTGACCAATGAGAGTGGTGCACGGCGACTGCCTCTCGTTCCGGATTGGTTGTTTTACTTAGAGGTTGAGGCATATTGTTCAGCGCGTGGAAAAAAGAATCTGAGATCCAGGAACTAGGGAGTGTCCATTGTTAAACAGATCGCAGTCTGGCTGTAAATATGTGGAAAATGTGATAAAAAAAGTCATAAATTATCTGTTTTGTAATATTTATTCGCCTTAAATTTCATGGGTATGAATGGTTATCATAACTTATAAAATCATTATGTGTTCTAAAGTGACTGGAATAGTTTGAGTAAAAATTTTTTTAAAGGGATAGTTCACAATAAAAAAAGGAACATTCTGTCATTTACATGCATGTTGTTCCATTCTCCTGTGTTTTCTGTTTAACTTTTGAACACAAAATTAAGAAGTTTACCATATTCAATATTTATGTGAATATAAGCTTAAACAATCATTTATGTCTCTTAATTTAAAAAAAAGGTTTAGTTGGTTTAGTAAATGATGTGAGACTAGTAAAAATATCATTTGTGCATGGATTTTTCACACCTTGAACAGAGGTCTTATGAGTGTGGAACAACATGTGGATGAATAAATGATGAAGAAATTCAGGTGAACCATCTCCAAGGGTAAAGGAAACCAGACATGTTTGTTCTATTGCAATTCATGACTGTTTACTTGTCTTTAGTAGGCTAATTTTTTGTTTACTTAGGCTAGCTTTGTGTGTGTGTGTGTGTGTGTTTTCAGTGCATCAAAAATTGTAATAAGAAAATTTCAAGTCCTACTCAAAGCTATATAATTATTGTGATGGGCGCACTGCAATAACTCAAAGCCCTGCAGGTCCTAATGTGGCCCTGCGTGAATAACCAGCATTTTTAACCTTGAAATTGGATAAATGGTGTCATAGTGAAGCTGCAATATTCTATACATCACAGATTTGGAAGGACCAACTTCTTTATGCAATCTGTTGCCATGGTTACTTCTCTTATTTCTATACTGCCTATATTTTGTTTTATATTTGCCTTTAAGTTAAACATTCTTCATTGTATCATTTGCAGGGAAGAGAAGTTATTTTATCACATCACATGATAATTCGATTTTTTTTCCTCTTACATTTTGGAGAATTTTGTTTACAATGTTGATCTGATTAGCGTGAAAACAGTGTCTCTTTGGCCTTCACCTGAACAATCTGGTATCGGAGAATTTCAGTGGCTCAAAATTAGAGAAATGATGCCTGATGCCAGGGATAAAGCCTAACAATTTAAAAAATGATATATATTTTTTGTATCACATTTGATACATCAGGCTTTTGGGAACTTTTTGCTTAGATTAGATTTTAGATACAAAAAACTATTACGCCTTTAACACTTTGAAAACAGAGAACATTTTAGGTAGTTTTTCTCTTTGTTTTTTTACATAGATGTTTTTTCCAGTCTTTTTATTTCACTTTGTGGTAGTCACGAAAGCAGTTTCTGTTCTTGTTGCAGTACACATGTGAGAAGTGATTGATGGTGTAATGCTTGCATCTTTGTTTACCATTTTGGAAAACGATTCATGGCATCTCTTCTGACATCCAGGGGCACACTGCAGCTTGACATTTTACAGGGTGGTGATGGAGCCTGGACAGGACAATGGTCGCCCAAACTTTTTAGCCTTTCCAGCACTTCCAGCACAAAAACCAACCAAAGCTTGAAACCTTCGCAGAGCCATGGTCTTCATCTTGGGCTCTAGCATCTCTAGAGGTTCCACGCACCAACAGTGTGCCACCAGATGTACATGTACCATCTTCTGGATCTGAAGCTGAATTTGTGCAGACAGCATATCAAGGAGATCCATGCCCCCCATGAACTTGTTACTGTATATGCTTCAACCATGGCTGGTCTAGGAACCATTATGTGAGTTTTGGATTTGCGATCCCGGCACTTCACATTTCCCACAGGTTCAATGCCACAAATGAAGAAATCAGGTTCACTGCTTTGTTGTCAAACTATCTTACAATGATGTCGTTGTCCTGCTTCACTCCATTTGTCTTTATTTCCCTTTCATCCATGATAGTGCAGTTGGTCATCCTGTTCATCTGGATAGTGGATTTCTCTCTTTTAGTTGCTGCACCAGGGGAACTGATGTAATGTAATTGTCTGCAAATGATTTTTTCCTGCTGGAACTGTTAATGTCTTTTTCAGCACAACTTCTCCTGTAACACCCACTTCTGATTTTTCTTGATGTTCTGCACCTTGACAAACATCAAAGTCATAAAGAAAGCCACTTTTTCCAGCACATCCCCACATAAAACCCCATTTGTGAGGTTTTACGGGGATGTGGACATGTAGATGAGATTTTCCCTTGAATGGCACCATAATTTAATCTACCGCTTGACCTTCTTCCGGAGGTATGCAGAGAAACTGTTCTCCCAGGTTTTGTAACCATGGCCTAAGCTTCCGCAGTTTATCTTTCTTTGCATCATCAGAAACACTGAAATTGTCCTGAATGTGAATCAGTGTGTGACATTACATCACAAACAGCAGGAAGCTCCATCTCCCACTATGCTCTCACACAGGACACCTGTACTAACCCCATATGCATGTACATGCCTAGAACTTATCTCTTTGGCAGTTGTGTTTACTGACTTGCTCTCTTTTTGTACGCTTTACAGATTTGTTTGTTCTGCCATTTCCTTTAGCATTTCATCAGTGACAAACTTTTTGAAATACATGTATGGAGTCCCGTTACCGTCTTCTGTCCGTTCCTCATCAGATGCAATGAAATCAACAGATGGAGGTTGAAACATATTTTCAAGATACTTTCTTTTTCTCTATTCTTCCTCTAATCTTTTTGACATCTAAAAATACACATAACAGATTGATGAATCCAGCATAATGATTATGATTTTAGAGGAATCATTACTTTAAATTTAACCTAAATGTACTTTAAGATGACATTGAGGTTAGGTATTGTAGATTACATTACAAATGTATGTGACATGACTGTTCAGGGATAAAGAACCTTATATACCTGCAGTTTCACATTTAATAGGTGCATTTTTAACACAATATAAGGCATTTTTTCAGGCATTAACTGAATCATCCCAATAGTCTGTGTGTTTGCTTTGTGTGCCATGACTGTTTAGACATAAAGCACCATTAATACCTGGAGAATCAAATTTGACACACAAATTCTAACACGATTTAATTGTAATTTAACGATGAAAATATTAAGTAGTTACGCATTGTTTCATTTTTTGCATTTAGTTAAACAACATATTCAAAAAGAGAAATACGAGATAAAGTAACGTTACAAACAACAATAATAATTTGATATTACCACACACTAGATAGACGCTTTACAAAATGTTTGTGAGTTTGTAAATTTGTATTATTAATATTTACATATTACGACTTTCTCAGCCACGCCAGTCCAGTCCAGTAGTAGTCTTCGACCGGAAGTTAGGGCGGAGCTTAAAGCGGGGAGGAATAACAGCAGGCAGCACATGGTAAGTTGTTAATACAAATGTAAACAATAATCGGTAAATGGTTTATTTAATGATTTGAATAAACGTTTGCTGGTGGCTAGTTAACTTTTACATCGTTTGGATTGGCGTGCTTAAATATTGCAATGCAAAAGCTGCTTCTGTTGGTTTTGTTGATA
>JAUCMT010000088.1:3229009-3250814 GCA_032357475.1 Enteromius thamalakanensis
TCCCCATCCCTTCATTCACACAACACTCACACATTACGCGGAGATCTGGCTGGGATTGAACCAGCAACCTCTGAACCGTGAGGCAGTGCTCTACCTGTGAGCCACAGATCTCTTGTCTGAACATGTGCTGGAACTTATATTTCACTGTTCATCTGTTTGGGATTTTACAATAAGTTACTCGAAGCTTTGGATCTCCTGAATCATCCGTATCACAGAGAACTGGCTGGGATTGAACCAGCAACCTCTGAATCATGAGACTGTGCTCTTACCAGGGAGCCACAAATCTCTTGTTGCAAGATGTGCTGGAACTTATATTTCACTGTTCATCTGCTTGGGATTCAGCAATAACCCAGAAAATGACAGCATCATGCTGCTGGGGGGGGCTTGAACCCACAACTTCAGCGCAACCTCCTCCACAACAAACAGGTGTTCAACCACTTGCACCACTGTAGCTTCCTCACTGCACCCTGGTGTTTGGGGCACTTCATTAAACATAACAAAACATCAAACATTATCAGGTCTCTAGGGCGAAAACCCAATGCTGTATCTCCTGAGATAATGAATCTGAGCTTCAGGAGTATGGGAAACTTGAGGAATTGTGGGATTTGAATCCAAACATTTTGTTATTTTAAGGCACTTTGTGATGAAGTGAGGCTTCTTTTAGAGCAGCGGTTCCTAATTCCAGTCCTGGGGACTCCCTATTCTGTACATTTAGCGTGTCTCCCTAATTGAACACACCTGAATGAAATCATTAGCTCATTAGGAGAGAACTGAACTAATGATCTGATAATCTCATTCAGGTGTGCTTTAAGCTCTAAAACACTGGTGTCAAACTCAGTTCCTGGAGGAGTTTCATTCCAACCCTGCTCCAACATACATACTATGCAGTGTTCAAATAAGCCTTAATGATTTGATTAGTTGGATCAGGTGTGTTTAATTAGGGTTGCAACTGAACTGTGCAGGCCCTCCAGGAATGAGTTTGACACCCGTGTTTTAGAGCTTCTTCTTGTGATTTGAACCAATCTCTTTATAGATTTGTTCCCTAAAGACCTGCATTTAAAAACAGCATCATGGCTGGCATGTAAAACAGTGTGATTTGTTGTAGTAATATTTATTACATGGAAAGAGTAAGAAATGTGACATTTGATCCCAGATAAGCGAAAAATCTGAAAAGCAGTATATGCTTTTCCCCTTAACCCCTTTGGACTCAAACCCGTCTCCATGAGGAGATGAGGAAATAAATTATGTGTATAAAAGATCATCACAGCTAATGCATGTGCTCATGATTTTTACATCCTAAATTTACATCCTAAAAAAAAAAAGTAACTTATTTACAACTGGGCTGGAGGATCCTACAGGATTCATCAATGCTAATCTCAACTTGATCTCAAGATTTTTCAGGGCAAGATGCTGATATCAATTAGTCATGAGTGACGTTATGGCTCAAGAGATAAAATAATTATTCTAATCAGTTTATAAAATCATACTTATACCAAAATAAAAGTCTCTAATTAATATGAATGACACAACCTTGAGAGTTTTATTCATTTTTATTTATACAACAGAGAAAAAGGTCTTAAAAATCAATCATTATATTTTTAAATTTACATGCAAAATATCACAATGCAAATCAATTAGAAAAAGGTTTATACAGTAACTTCAGTTTCTTGTAAACATTTTGTTGCTTAATCTATCAGCCATTTTTTGAGACAGAAAAAAAAAGATTTAATAAATCAATCATGCTTATTTAACAGTATGTAATTCATAGGCTGTACAGGCAGGTGGCAGGTTAAATCAGCAGATTGGTTGAGCTGCCTGTCTTGCAAGTGGGAGGGGCCTTTGAATCTGCAGTTGTGCCAGGTCAGAAATTTTCCCAGGATTGAGTAGCATTTTATAACCTACAACTCAAAATTGCTTCCAACCATAAAACTTATTAAAACCAACCATAAAAACAATTCTTTTTCAGTCCTAGCATTAATGTGTGTTAGATTTAATTAACATATACAACAAAGATGTGCTTCTCTGGGTTACAAAATGCCGATCTTACATTAATCCTGACCTTTACTAAAAACAAAGTATCTGGTAAATACGGCACAGCCGAGACTGTAGAAACACTTACTAGTGCACTGGAATGTGTGCTGCACTAAAAGTGTAAGAAAAGCTTTCGGCTAGAACAATACACGTCTTTAAGGGTTGTAAAATCACCCTCTGGAAAAGTTCCCTCAGTCTTTTTGAGTGTGTGCACCATTTTTCAATCCTGCTGTCAAGACTTTAAAAGCATCTGGATGGCAGGCTAATATTTACACAACGTCAGATCCACCTCTTACTTGATTATATACAAGCTTTTCATGTAATACAAAATTGTATGGTCTACATGAATGGCAGATATCTGAGAGAGTTGTCTGATATTGAGAGATTACGTTGCAGTACAAATCTAGGCATATAATAGGTTTCTCCAGAGCGAGAGGAGGTCAAGGGGCAGGTGTACATGGTCCACAGGCTGGGGGTAAAACGACGGGTCAGTGTATCGGCCAGTCTTAAGCGCAGGTTGCAGCTTGAACACACAATGTGGTTTGGACAGCAGGACTGCGAGGGGGTCTGCTTGAGTTGATTTGAGGAGGAATGATTTTTGGAGGTTGGAGCCAAAGCAGGTCTTTTGATGGCACTTCGCTCTCCGAGGCGGTACAGGGATCTTTTCAACTCTTGCTGTGCACCTTGAACCCCAGCTAGCTCCCACTGATACTGAACATCCAGTGCATGTAGGGTCCGCTCAAGCTGCAGGCTCTGACGCTTCTGAGCGTTAGCCAGGAAACGCTCTAAGATATAGGAAATATCAACAGAAAGATCTTAATTAACTAACTTATATTGGACTATATAAACAATACAGTGGGTTAATTACTGTATTAAGTTTTACTAATACCTCGTTCATTGTGTCTTTTCCTTCTTGACAAAGAGAAATTGGACATGCCACGCTCATCTGGAAGACATGAAGATATGCAGGATCCAGTAACAAATTCTGAAAAGTTGAGAACTCATATCATGTTATCTTTTATATAAAATGAACATTGTAGCATTAAATTCACAGCTTTCAGGGGGGGTGATATATGCAAACACTATTTTTATATATTTTTAGTTTTACATATGCAAATCACAAATATATCAAACACTACTTATTGAAATTGGAGTTGTTAATAAGAAAAAAATACATTAATGCATTTACTCACCCATAGATGGACAAGCATTTACGGTCTAAAGGCATCCAAATGTAATATCCCACCAAGATAATTTTTGTGAATATACAACCTTTTCCACTCTTTTTTCAATCTGAAGATAGGAAAAAAAGGCTTCTGAAGTCGGGAAAGTCTGTTAGGTAACCTAACTTTTAGAAAGTTACAGCGTCTCTCGAAACAAAGCATTTGGAGGGGCCAAGTAAGAAAAGAGTGGGCAGAACTAGTGAGAGAAAGGCAACTCCTCTGTAACTTTACAAAAGAATGCAGAAAATAAAAGTCAGAAAATCTTTGTTGCAAGCCAGAAAAATAGCATAATGATAATGTGACAGGCTTTAAAATCAAATGGTGCTTTACTTTCAATTTAAATAAACACACAAAAAAACATTAGCCAGTTTTCATGCACTTCTTTAATATATCAGTTTTTCATATTCACAACAAATACATTAAGCTCTTTTCCTTTTATATAATACAGTCTTAAATATTTTTACACAGAAATATTTTCTCAGAATTTCATCTATCAAAACGTCTTTTCTTAACCTTTATTTCTTAAGTTGAAACATTTGAAGTCATTTCATTGTTTTTATCTCCATGCCTCCTAGCAAACGGACAGTACTTCCTTTGTACAGCTATTTACAGATGAAAAGAGTCTCCCAAACATGTGTATGATAGTTCTCACTTGAATGAACTTGCACTGGGGGTGGGGGGTTTAAAGTGCAGGCAAGGCAACAGAAAGGAATGTGATACGGACGTTTTTGGTGAAGGCTTTAAAAAGCGAATAAAATGAGGGTTTGGGGAGTGAAAGAAAAATATTCATAGAGAATCTATATATACGTGTTTATCTCCGAGTTGTAATTAAGCAGGTCCCCAAGTATTCCAGTCAAGAAGGATCAATCCTTCACATATCAGACCTCTTCAGTAACATTCCCATAGAAAATAAATACAGCATTCTTAAAATACACCTCTACACCATCTCCATATGCAACCCACATTAGGTTTGCCAGCTTAATCTGGTAACAAGTTCATTCAAACGTCTCGTCAAAAACTATACATGTGAAAACAGTGACCACCGTCTCGAGCTCCTCTCTCCATAATGGCAAGTTTAAGTGGCGGAACCAATTCACAGAGCATCGTCCTTATAAAAATAATCGAAAAAGAGAACCAAAATAAATAATTCAATCCATCTCAACAGAAGCAAGAAGATGGGGCATGTGTCCTCGCTTTTGTAACAGAGCACGAGTGGCCAACCAAGTGCAGAGCCTCGGTTATCTGTGCAACATCAAGCATTTTGTGGAGCCGAAAGCAAAAAATGCGTAATTTCCTACGAGAACAAAAACAAGGAGGCGGAGCCACTTATTTCACTACGAAGAGGCCGAAAGAACGAAAAGCATCCCTACGAGGGCACTTCCACCGTCCACAGTGTCTAGGTGAACTTCAGGGCTACACAGTGCTAGTGTCACTACAGCCCAAAGCAATGCTAGAGGGTTGATGCAGAAGTCTTTGGACCAACTTGAAACAAAGAGTCGCCACTTTGTCGCCTGTTTCGAGTCATAGGGCGAATCGATTTGGTCGAAGATCCAGATAACTGTTCTCCGGCAAATGGCGAAGGTGGACACAGATGGGGTTAGGAGGTTGGATTAAGCTTTGGTTTTTAGTGTCCCATGGCCCTGCCTGTTTTTGAAATCGATTTTCATTCATTTTGCAATCCGGTAACCATGCTTTAACCTCTTCATATGACAAAATATATTAAGTCTTTAAAAAGGCAAAATTGCTTATCTGCATCAGTCATTTGTACAAAGTGCACAGACACACTGCGTAATGTCCATTTCAGCAAATCACAGAATGAGCGAGAGAAAATATACACAAACACACACCTCTCTGAGAGTTCGAAACAACACTGAACAAAAAGTAATAAAATTAAAGCAATATAAATTAATGTAACTTTGCAGGCCTGCCTGTCTATAACACAAGAAGAACCATATGAAACATAAAAAAAGAAGCTATGACCCGTGAATAAACATATCGGAATGAATACAGCGATGCAAGGTATAATCCAAATAGTTATCACATGACTCGGATGGATCGAATTTTAAACAAACAAAAACAAAAAAAACCAATAAAAATCTGTTAACCGTTATGGCCTCAAAGGAATGGCTTCTAATAGCAACAGTTAAGCTTAAAGTTGTAGTGAAAAGTACAGAAATACATCTGAAATACGCCCACATTGTTACTCCATAGCAAGGCTTCGTGTTTGCTTTATACAGTGGGTTTTTCTACAAGAAACTTTAAATAATATAACCTTTGACTTATTCAGAAACATGATGCCAGCTACTATAAGGAGGCGACACTAAATAAAACTAAAATCACATTCTCTAGAAGTGCGGAAACCGCTTTGATTTTGCCCACCGCAGGCATGTCTGATGGTATTTGCACCGATCCAAGAGAGGCTAAAAACATTTCCCCAGGCTTCTTTGCGTGGGACATGAGAAATGCTAAATAAATAAGAAATACTAGAGTTTGCCTTGATAAAACTAAAATCAAAAGAACCTACAGAATAGTCTAGAATATGTGTGTAAATATAAAAAAAGAGAGGTCTTTTGATGGTTTCTTCATTTACCACTGTTCACAAACTATATCTGTAACTGAAAAAGGTTTGGTTTACCTACAACATATCACCCTTGAGGGAAAAAAAATGCTAATGACCAAAAAATCTGTATTATTAGTAACTCCAGCCATGGGCGACATCTCGTTACATATTCTAAATATCATTCAAGTTATCTCCTGACATTCAGCACCTTTCCATGACTCCGACTTGACGTCTTCTCTCTTATGCCAATTTTCCCATCATTCCATGCCACTGGGCCCTGTTTTCTGATTGGCCAGTGCTGTGTGTTCTTCCCCTCCAGGGGCGGAGCAAAGACGGGGCTTCTGCTTCCAGGATCATTCATCTCAAACCCATTTATCTTCCTTATTGGGAAAAGGTTTTCATCCCTTGCCAAAATCTGTTTGGGTTTGTTTGCGTTTTTCTTTCCAGTGAGCAGCTGTTGGTTTCCAACGTCAGTCGTTTTTGTTGTACGCTGCATTACCGAGGTGTCCAATGTGATGTTTATGACATTTTTGTAAAATCAGCAATGACACCCTGCAGAGATCATTTTATTTTAAAGCAATTCCATTGAGGCCGTAGCTCTTCGGGTAAAGAGGAAGAAAAACAGCACATTCTTTGAAAACTAGTCCTTTTCTGCGTTGTTATGGATGAACCCACCGTAGGAACACAAGACGTCGTAAAAACTGACAAGGGATGGAGTTTTAGGATTTGCAGCACTATTTAAACGCTGAGAATTCACCTACAAGTGGACACAAAGGACAGATTCACGTCAGTTTCATACTAATTTGAGCAATATAAGTTAATAAGGTATTGTTTGTGAACGTGAACTTGCCATAGCCACCAGCCTGGATGGGCGTCTTGGGGGAAGCGCAGGCATACAGGCTGAAGTCCTCTGTCTGAAATCCAGCGCGGTTAAGGGACGGTTCAGAAGCGCTGCGGTGGATCTTGGGCAAAGAGCGTGCCAGTAACTCAATAGAGGCCAGGATCTGCAATAAATAAATAACATATTAAAATAAGCACGTGTGACTCATTAAATATATCTATGAGTTTAAAATAAATTAATAGTATTATTGCACTTTATTTAGTTAATAATAATTAAAAAAAACGCATGCTTAAATTTGCATTTTAATTTAGCATTTTTCTTTTTTTTAACATTTAACATTTTTAAATGTAATTCAGCAAGCTTTTATTTTGGCAGTTAGCAAGTAGGTATAAAAACTGTATGTTTTAGCACTGTCATGAATGAAATGCTACTGTTAATGCATTTTTCTGTCGAAATGGCAATGCATAGCCTAGATTTATGCTTTCAGTTTTAATGAAAATCTATTATAAGAGTATATAATATTATAAGTCTATATAATACAGTTATTGTGCATTAAAATCTGTCAACCATGAGCGCATTTATTTTGGTCATGCATGCATTTGCGCACCACTTAGGTGTACCCTTGTATATTATATAATTTATTTAATTACATACAACATGACCTTTTTATTTATCCAGCAGACACATAGTACAATGCAGTAAGTTTTTAAGGACTAAAACATTAATTTAGCTTTTTTTTTTCCAAGATGAAGCAATAGTTTATTCTGTACATTACACCAATAATACATGTATATTTTACTACTATTTGAAATCACACTACAGCTGCATTCTGTAAATTCCTCACCGATGCCATCTTGTGGCAACACACCTTGACATAAATCTGCATGCCCAAGACAGATGGCATCCAAATTGGAGAAAGCAATAATTTGACAGGTGCTCACAACATTACCTGAGGGAAAAGAGGTCTCTCCTCTCGTTTTTTCTTCAGACAATCTGCCATAAGTCTCTTCATGGCCTTGGGGCAGTTACTGCGCACTTTGCTCAGGTCAGGAGACAGGTAACCCCGGCCAACCATGAAGATAATCTAGATGAGGAGAGATATGCACGTTTAGATGCTAGCAGTATTTTGTCCAGGTACAGACTAGTACATTACACATAGCACATCAATATTAAAAAAAAAAATTTAAGCTGCATGTTTATGATCACACATTTCCACCTAGTCGTAACCTCAAGTTCTTAAAGGGATAGTTCACCCAAATGACACTGTTAAGAGGTTCACCTGGTCTCTGTTGTTGATGTTAGAGTAAGGCAGAGCCCCTGACATGAGCTCATAGAGCACAATGCCAAACGCGTATACATCTGACTGGAAACTGTATGGGTTTTTATCCTGCAGTCTGATCACCTCTGGAGCCTGAAGCAGCCAACATGAAAATGTCAGTACACAAGGAACATTTCTGACGTAGTTAAGACGTGTTCCTTCACTCACCATCCACAAGATCGAGCCAGAAAGCTGCTCAAACTGATGCGAGCCACTCCAGCGGGATTTCACTGTAGCCAGACCGAAATCACCAATCTTAACTGTTAGGTCCTCATGCAGGAAGATATCTAGGGAGGTGGTGTTAAGGCATGTGGGCGCACACATACTGTATACTTATCAACCTAAAAAAGTAGATGTATGGATTTTTATATTCCTGTAACAATACATGTTTCTATTTAAGGATACTGTTACTCTTCAGATCTCTATGGATGATGGACTTGGCGTGCAGATAGCTGTGGATAAAATTTACACGCATCATAACCTGAGCAGGTGAGTATCTGATGCCAGCAAGTTTCACACTCTTCATTCAAGACTAAATGGATTGTTTATTTTTAAGCATTACATCGCTAGTCATTTTTTCTTAAAACTTTGGCACTCACTCCATGCCCTGAGCCGTCTGACGGGCAATGTCAATCAGCTTGATCATCTCAAACTTGGTCTCGATGATGTGCAGGTGGTGGTAAAGACTCGAGCCTTCACACCACTGTGTAACAATAGCCAGCTGGGGTTTGGTGGTATAGCCCATGAAGAGCAGGATGTTCACATGGCGGGTTTTCCTGAGAGAGATAAACAATTTTTCAATACGCTTTGACAAAACAATGCTTTGGGATGCATATAATCTCAAAAATGTGAGAATAACATTTAATGACGTTAAAGGTTTACAGTTGTCTCACAAAAAAAAAAAAATTATATATATATATATATATATATATATATAACTAAATCCAATATTATTTGCAACCCTGTTACCAACATAACATACCAACATAAAATAAATAGAAATGTTTAAATAAAATAATTATATATTATTAGATTTTTTTTTACATTTCATATTAATTTTGGACTTAACGGTTTGATTTAATTTACTTTACATTTTTTGCAACCCTGTTACCAATAGTTGAGATAGTTTAGAACCCTTTTTATTACTGTATTCTAATAAAAAATTACATTTTGGAGAAAAATGTTATTGGTTAACCACTACCTAAAACCTACAATTTGGACAGACACTATCCCCGTTTTAAAAAGGTGAGTAATTGTAAGCTCTCACCTGAGGACACCCACTTCATTCTTAAAGGCCTGTAGCTGCTGTGGAGTGGGAGCTGTGACATTCAACATTTTTACCGCCACATCACCTGAGGAAGAGGAAGATGAAGACACACATTTAGCCGCTCACATTTACATTCCTTCATCATCTTTAGGCCAAAACATTTCTCAGAGGACCTACCGTGCCACTTCCCCTTGTAGACTGTTCCAAAAGAGCCAGATCCTATCCGCTGTCCCAGGGTGATCTGACCTTCTGGGATCTCCCAATCATCACTTGAGTCCCGTCGACCCAGGGTTTTCTAAATATTAGACAAAATAAATGTCAAAAATGCCCATCTCGAATGACCCTTGAACTGGACTAGATGCGTCAGGTAAGGTCAAGAAATCTTCACCATTTTATTGCGGTCCTCAGACGAAGACGATGGCTTCCTCTCTCTCGGTGGGCAGGGTGATTTGGACACCTTCACATTGGGCAGGGAACCAGGCAGGGAGGCAGGAGGTGTGGCTGATAGGCCTGTTGTGGAGCCTGGCATTATGAGACGTCGAGAAACAAAGTAAAGTTACTTTAACAGGAAATATGAGAGTCAAAGAAGAAAGAGACAGAGTAAGAGGGGAAGGAGACAGAAGGAAAGGAATAAAATCTTATAGAGTCACATGGGGGGAGAAAGAGAGGAAAGGATCACGTCACAGCCCATGCAGTGTGAAATAAAGGGCTGTGAGCAATATATGTCTCGACTGAAATATACTATCGAATCCTGAGCTGCACCCCATATCTCCTTCCCAGTTGAAAAAAAAAAAAGTATCCCCAAAAATAGATCTATACACAAAAGTACTACAAGTAGGGATTAAAACACATAATTCTGGCAGGTACCAGTGTTCTTATCGGTAAGAAATAATGAAAATACATTTAAATAAAATATATATATAATTACTAAAACTTAAATGAAACAAAAAGAAAATATGAAACTAAAACCTACTTCAAAATATTAATAAATACTACTAAAAATACTAAAACTGTCCCATACAAAAAGCCTTACTATAATACTTTTTTTATTTTGTGAGAACTGCATTTTAGGATTACATTTAACTGTTATTATTTGTGTCTCTAAAGAATAACCGAGTGTTGGATAATGGCACGTGACCTAAATAAAATATACATTATATACTGGTGTATTTAATGTTGACCAATTGATTATTTGAAAGAGGTCATGTACTTCTTGTGCCATTCTGTGCTTTACTAAGTGAATCAAGTGTGTTGAGTTAAGGAAAAGTGACTGCAGCCCATCAAACGTCAGTGAAAGCGCTTGTGCGAGAGAAGTGGCAGAGAAAGTGAGAGTTTAAAGGAGGAGTGAAAAGGTGGAAGACAAACACAGACAGACAGACAAGCAAAAGACAAGACAATGTGTGGGACACAGCCACGCACAAAGGCCTAGCTACCTCTGAACACTGGCTCAGGCTCAAAATCAAAGACAATGTCATTGGGGTGGGAGGACAGAAGGGGGCTTGAGGTCCGTGTTCGGTTCTTCCTCAAGCAGCGGGCTGGGTGTTGCGAGGGGGCTGCAGGGGGGAGAGAGACAGACACGGGATCACTGGCCCCTGAAGCTCAGGTGCACTTCCTGTCACCCACTACCAAAATCCTGTGTCTACTCTCAGAGTTGTTCAGAGAAGATCAAGTGAATTATAGGTGACACAGAGCCAGTTTCTCATTATTTCTGTATACAGTCTGTCCTGAAAGGGACGGTTCACCCTAAAATGAGAATTCTAATTACTTGCCATTTTATTTAAATGAAAGAGAGCAGCGCAGACATTCTTCTTTTACCCTCCACAGAAAAAAAGACAGTCTCTCCATAACCCTTACGACATCAATAAATGACGAACGAATTTCCATTTTTGGGTGAACGGTCACTTTACACTTAGTTCTGGGATATGTTTTGAAGAAGCAGAAAGGACAGGGGCGGGTTTTGAGAACACAGATTAGGAATTAGTACTTTACAGCAGGCCACTAGTGATAAAGAAAAGGGCTGAAGCAATTCACAAAGCGGGCAGGGGTGAGAAAGGCCTGTTTGTCAGCTTTTACTAGCAGGCAGAGTGAAATGGATCAGCTATCCCAAACTTCTAAGGCCAATGACACAGAGATAGCACAAAGACATGGGATGACGGAAAGCCATTTGAATTCAGTGCGTCTTAGTGTACGTTTTCTGTTTCGGACAACACTTACCTCCATCTGACCTCGGTAAGCCTTGATCACGGATCAAATCCTGTACAGAAATAACACAGATTAACAGAGACGTGGGGCAATTGTAACATTGTGTGCTTTTTGCTTCCTACTAATTACTACTAAACCAAATTTAAAATAATAATTATATGCAATTTAACTAAATCTAAAATATTTTTGAGTAGGGCTTATAACATCAAAGTGGATGAAATGCTTTTGACTAAAAGAGATCAGTTAGCTGTCCAACTGTCCAGTTCTCACATCAATGTTGACCGGCTCGATTGTATTGATATGGACGTTAGGGGCTGAGGAGGAGCGATCCCTCTGGCCAAACTGGTTGCGGTGGTCCTCCTCTCCAGGTCTAAAGGACTGTGGGATAGGGATGGATTTGGACGGGGACACAGTAGGATGGCACAGAGACCTGGAGAAACAGAGACAGGAGAGTACAGTGTAATTCGGCACAGTTCACCTTCACACTACAGTGTATACTTAATGTGACCCTTCCAGTTTCTTAACTAAAAGATATACAGCAGTAAGTACATTGCTACAAACCTACAATTTCTTTTGTAAAAATAATATATAAAAGATTTATTGCGGTCGAAGGATTGATTGCTAAAAAAATTTATTTAATTAATAAAAACAAAAAACATGTTGCATACAAAGTTGAAGAAATTAAAAGAACGAAAGAAATGAAAACTTATTTTGGATGCATTGAATGAATAAAAAAAATTAAGACTTTCATAATGTTACAAAGACTTTTGTTTTAAATAAATGGTTTTCTTTTGAACTATTTCTTGAAGAAACAGTTTCCACAAAAACATTAAGCAAAAACCTTTTCAACATTGATGATAATCAGAAATTATGAATGAGCAGCAAATCAGCACATTAGAATAATTTCTGAAGGATCATATATACTGGAGTAATCATTAAAACAATAATTGTAAATTGTAATATTTTATAAGTATTTTTGCTAATATAAACAGCCTTTATCAGCATAAGAGGCTTCTTTGTAAAGCATTGTTTAATAATATAACATTTTGTATGCACTATTCATAAAAACAATTATAACTAAAATTATAATTTACAACTTGCCATACATTCATGTAAATATAAGAATATATAGTATAATTTAGACATAGTACAAACATAATTAAATATAAATAACATGGTAGAAAAATAATTTTATTTAACGCTATATATATTTATAAAATGCTCTACTATATGATCAATAGAGTGTAGATGTAGATCTTACCCAGTGGACTCGGATGGAGGGAGGGAGGGGCACATCTCTGACACAGGTGTTGTGCCCTCTGATGACGCCTCCTCCTGGGTAATGGGGTGGTGCACCAGAAATTTTGATGCCAGCAATAAACTAAATAACAAAATTACAAGCAAACAATGACAACGTCAATACAAACATGCATAACCCAAAGCACACTGGACTACTTCTAATTGGAAAAACTATAAACAAGATGTTGTAAACTATTTGAATACTAATATGTAAGAAATAGTGCTGTCAAGTGATTAATCACATCCAAAATAAACATTTTTGTTTATATAATATATGTGTGTGTGTGTGTGTCTATATATATATATATGATATAATATAGTGTATACAGCATACATTTTGAAAATATTTACATGTATATATTTATAAAATATATTTAACATATAAACATTGCATAGTTTTCTTAAATATATACACGCATGCGTATATTTAGGAATATATACACGCATTATATATATAGGAATATACACAGTACACATACACATATTATGTAAACGAACACTTACTCTGGATGAGATTAATTGCGAGTAATCATTTAACAGCACTAGTAAGAAACAAACTATTAAAACATCATTTTATTATTTAGTAACTGCAGACACTTTGATAAAATGCACAACGGTGTTATTAAGATATTAAAATAGTAACTTCTATATTAAAGCATGCACAGAAGTGATAAGACATTATCATTTCCATGCATTCAACTGCATTTATTTGTATATACCCTCTCTGTTAGGTGAAGATGGCTGGTTTGTCTAGCTATGCCCTGCGCATGGCCCGCCTGAGTGCACGGATATTTGGAGATCTGACTCGTCACACAGACTCCAAATCTATGAAAGTTGTAGAGTTGTTTAAAGAACCCCCGTTGGCCCAGAGAAAAGAAGTGTATGACTGGTACCCCCCACACAAGATCTACTATTCAATGACCCAGAAGCTCAGATTCATGGGGCTTTTCAGGTGAACTTATTCACAGTGCACGTATGAACGTTTGATCTTCAAATTCTTCTGTTTTTGCAGTTATCGTTTCTTTGGCATTGTTTTAGGGATGAGCATCAGGATTTCAAGGAGGAAATGAGGCGCTTGAGGAAACTGAGGGGTAAAGGAAAACCTAAGAAGGGAGAAGGGAAGAGGGCCACAAAGAGGAAGTAGACCAGCGCATTTCATCTACTATTTATGAAAGGATATTATGAATGGAAAATCCGGTGAAACTGTATGGACAGCAGGACATGATTATGACTGTGGGGACATGTTCTATTAGCAGATATGATGGGTAAACAAAAAGACAAATGCTGAATTCAACTTTGGTGTCTGTGATGGAAATTAAATGTTCATTTTTGTACATTTTGCATCTTCATTTATGAATACCGTGTCATGCTTTTTTGAAGAGTTTGTGTTCTTAAGTTTGTGTTCCTATGAAAACAGTGAAGGAGCCCATAAACCCTTGGAATACATACAATAAATAATTCATATCAAATTGTTACACTTGTGCTAACAAATGAATGCACCACATATTGCATTGGACATATGTCAGTCAGGAACATAATTATGCATTTGTGTATCAGTAGTTGGGATTTTGGGACCCATATCTAGTCATTTATTCCCTAATATGATTAAAAGACATTTTAAAACTGTTGCAATGAAAGGTGTAACAGGGTCATCAATTTATTGTGCACCAGATTGCGTTAAAAAACAATCATCTGTAAAGTACTTGAATAATTGTATTGGATTACTAAAGTATTTTTCAGTTTTATTCTAGCATTATTGTAGGTCAACACACTTTTCTTAGTTTTGTAGTACAATTTGAAGTCATCGTGACTTGCATCTTTTCTCTTTTTTTTAACTAATTTTTAAGTGTTAACTGTATTTGCACACATTTATGGTCATAAAAACAACTGCAGCATTTAAAAGTTTACAATCCCATGTAACAGATGAACATAGTGCGACTTTTAGAGCCTTATGTAGTTGGGACATTGACTACATTTACAGCCAAATCTTCTGTTTAATGTTCATGGTTTTTTATTTTAAAGAAATAGATTTGCATGCTCCACAGCTATTGAAATAATTCTGTGCATGTTCCTTTTCTGCTTTATGCAGGTATGTGCCAGCATATTCTGAGAAATATTCTGAGAAATCAGAATATGCATATGTATCGTGAAGAAAAAGATTGAAAGAAACAGTTTCTTTGTTTTTCATAAGATACTTAAAAAGTATTCAAAATGTGCTTTGTTATTATATTTGATGCATAAGGATTTTATGGTCCATATAGTATTGCATGGCGAGAATAAAGAGCATCTCAACTTTATTACTTTATTTTAAAAATATGCAATTTGGTGCAGTTTTTATTCAAATGAATTGCAATTACGATAATGATTAATTGATATGGTAAACCTTTTTTATGCTGTATAACAGACTATTAACATAAAAACAAATAACTGTTCATTTGACTTTTTTGCACAAATAATTATTTTTTAAAGATTTATATATAAGAAGAATGCAGTTTTGTAATGCTTCTATTTATACATTTAGATGAAAGATATGATACAGTAGACTTTATAGGGTTTATTATTTCTTCAGAAAATTGTACATCTGTCCACCTGACAGTGATGTGAGGTCATGTTGTATTGTATTGTAGGTGATATAAGAAGAGATAATGTGAGTTGCATGAATCTGAAACAGACTTGTTCGTTTTTATCATTTACACTTTAATATCAGTGCACTGGTCGGCATCCAGTATCCCCGTTTACCCCTCTACGGGTTTACATTTGGTGAATCTGTCTCCCCCTCCTGTCTCGTTCTCTGTTTCTTTCCTCTATTATTTTCCACTCAGTTTCTCGTGGTTTAAAATGGCGGCGTTGAGCAGCGCCGAGTCCCCACCGCCCGTCTTCAACGGAGACACCATGAACCGCGATCCGGAGCGGGACCCGGGACTGGACGAGCTGGGCGCGGGGCTCGAGCCCGCCTGTCCCGGAGGAGCGGCGATCCCCGAATGTCAACAGGACATTCCCGAGGAGGTACAATGGGGGAGTCAGGGTTAAAGGAGAGCTCGGGTGTTGAGCGGAGCTGGGCTGGATGGAGATGTTCAGGAAACACCGGCTGTAATACGGATCGTGTTGGGATGCAATGCAGTGCAGGGGGCGAGATGATGCACGAACATACACATATATGTAGCGGAGCAAATCTTATATCGTGCGCTTATGCATTTTCGCAAGGTGCATTTCCGAATGACGCCATTTATAATTCTCTCATTGCAGTTCTCTGAGCCAATGTTTATCAGAAGGCCTGTTCGTGTTTCATTGGCTTTATTTCCCCCCCGACCCCGCTGCATAGCATGCATGCTACATATCTCACCTTGCGATGCATCTTATTAAACCACAGATGCATCGGGGAATATTAACGGCTCGCGTGCATTGTTTTATCCCCTTTGTGTCACCAGCTGGCGCGAGCTGCGAGTCTGCGTTCGAATGCATTTACATTTACATTTAAATCTGCAGTGATGTCATTGTGCTCGTGCATTGGGCCCTGCTATCGTTCTACATTTGTTTTTGATCCTGTGCGAATGTATTGCATTGTGCATCTTTCTTGTAAGCTGCCAGCTGACTGTCTGCACAAATCACCTCTGCTGCTATAAGGGGCCTTTGCTGTTCAATGTACACACTAGGGTATTTCGTGCTACATTATGCACCTTGCAGGAACCGTATTTAGGAGCCTGGTTGACCAGGTTGGAGCATCTACAATGTTCCAGAAACCAGCTGATTAGTTGATGTCTTACCAAAAGGTAGCGGTGTTTTTAGAACATTACAACTGGTTTCTTTTTTCCTCGAACTATCTAGAAACCATGTTTCAAAACTCTCTTGCTGACTTAACTTGGATTTTCCACGGTTCATTTGGAAAGTAAAGAAAGTTTACACCGTCATGGAACAGGTCCTGTTTTGTTGCCAGACTAGTTGGATTAAAGAGCAGCTTGTCTAAGTTAACATTGCAGGAGTGCTTAGTGGTAATTAGATTATTTTTACTGCTGGCTGCTGTAACAGGGTTATACTGTCCGATTATACACAGGCCTTGTCTTACTGCTTTTGATCTATGTTTAGTATATCTATATGTAGCATCTATATCACCTTTTTTAATCACCCTTGAAGTGAAAATGCAATAGTGATAAAGAACGTAGCGTGATTTCCTCCGATTGAACAGTCCAATGATTGTTTTATTCATGCTCACTGCCATAACCACAATAGACTGAAGAGTTCACATCCTAGCTTCGCGATAAAGAATAGTTTGTAGAATGTAATCATCGTTTGGCAATTACACGGGAGCTTTTATGGTGGAAAGGAGATTCAAAAGCATAAAAACTGGATCGAATTGAACTCGGGAATCAGTTCAATCCAATGAATTAACAAATCATTCAAACAATTTGTACTTTGTCTATAGTGTGCTATCATTTTACTTCAAAAGTCAATGCATATTTTTTTAAATGTAAAAGTTCCATTTCCTTTATAAGTATATTCTTTAAAATTTCTGTTGCTGTATTTTACACATTAAAAAATGATTTTCATTGTAGAGATGGCTGCAATTATTCATATTGGGCTATTTTAAACCATCTCTGTTATGTTGCATCATGTTGCAAACACATAGTCTATTACAGCATGGGGTTTGCTTTAAAAGAAAGGCTTGTAACAAATGTCTATTTAAGAAACTGTCAGCAATCTTTGTCTGTCAGGAGTTTATACTGGCAAGTCTACTGAAGAAGTCTCCTTGTCACTGATGCCTTTCAGCCTTTTTTTGCACTAATTTGACTAGTAGAGCCAGTTTATCTGCGCCGTTGATTAGGAATCAAGTGGTGGCTTGACTCTCGGAATGCAGGGTTTTTAATCAGAGCTTAAGTTAGATGCACTTAAATGTGCTATTTCAAGGGATTCCAAGTTTCTTGACAGTCTGCTGGAAAACTGTTTCTCTAAATTGTAACCATAATAAAGTTTACTTGTAAAGCTTTGTAGCACTGTCAGATTGTGTTTACACGGTTGGGACATTTTCCAGTGAACCTGGAGTGTTTTATGACGCTGCTTGTATTGCTTGGCAAAATTGAAAAATGTTTATTGGCTATTTGGAGCAAGTGCATTGCTTGCATGTTTGATTTAGCAAATTCTTAGCTGTAATTTTGTAGTACTTTAAATTAGGATAGAAAAGTTTATAATATTGGATGTGGTAGTACTTATTTTCTAAACTGCAGTTGCCGACAGTCATGACCTCAGGCACACCAAGGTTTTTTTAAATTTGTTCTGTAATTAAAATCTTAAACAAATCAAATATTTAGATCCAGCGTCTCTGAGTAAATAGCCCCAAATGTTTAAAAATATTACTATTAGGGCTGTGAATATCAGATATTTGTACATTAAAGATGCATAAAATGTACATTTAGGATATCAGAACTAACTGTTCCGAAGTTTATGATTGTCATTTATGTGTTTAGTGATGAATCACACCAGAATTAACCCTTCGCTGCAAGTTTGATTGATAGGCCAATCATAATGCTGAATCTGTATTTAACGAAGATTAACGTCAGTGGACTTGAACTAGAAAAACTGTGTATTGACTAAATGTAACTAAAGGGAGGCAAGTCTCTACGAAGGGTCAAATAATTGCCAAAAAATGGTTTCCTGAAGATCTCTTGTTTCTATTGGTCAGACACAAGGATTGCCCTGCCACAAAGAAACAATATTGCTGTTTCAGGTTTTGAGTGTTGGCAACAAAACTGTCTCAGCAATTTAAGTTTGAAACTGGACAATGCATTTTAGCATAAAAAAAAGCACACTTCAGTTTATTTTGCAGTGGTTTCTTTGCTAATGCTCACTGTCTGTTTACTTCACACCTCAGATTTATTCACTATATAACAGTTTCTGTGGGCAGGGCTAGAGTGTCAATTTTTACAGCTTAGTGAAGACAAGCAAATAATGCATGAAGGACATGTGTATGGTGAAGTTCAAAGATCCATGCTCTTTCTAAAAAACTTCTAGGAAAGGAAGCTGGGGAAATCGGTTTGCTAACTCTTAATTTTCTTTGCAGATATGGAACATCAAACAAATGATTAAGTTAACCCAAGAGCACCTAGAAGCCCTTTTAGACAAGTTTGGAGGAGAACACAATCCTCCATCTATATATCTGGAGGTGAGTTAGCCCGACAAAGAATTGCTGTCATAAATATGATGTGAAAGTAATATAAAGTAAATAATTTTAAAAGAAACGTGATGTTATAAATGAAGAATATCATGAACTTTTAGGCTTTGTTCCAAAATCTAATAAGCTGCCTACATAGGTGGCATTTTAAGACGCATTCTAAAAAACACAGCAAGTTAAGTCATTTTACTCAAATTCTATGAGGGCATCCTAAGTATTAATCCCATAATGCATTACAACAAGCATAGTGCAGAAATCCATAAGCTGGTTTCATTTAATATTTATGGAAGTATTTGCAATTACAATTTACTACTTTTTCTAAATATGCAAACATAAAGATAATGGAAAAAACTCATGCATAACCCCAGATCTTTATCATTCAGCAAGTTTAAAACATGAGCATTTGTGTGAAACATGTTCATAAAGTATTAATGATTTTTCCCCTCCATGCCACAGGCCTATGAAGAGTACACTAGTAAGCTGGATGCATTACAGCAGCGGGAACAGCAGCTTTTGGAGGCCATTGGGAACGGAACAGAGTTCTGCTCCTCGCCCATACCCACTCTGCTGGAAGTGAAGGGGCCGGGCGTCCAGAATGCCCCTGCCGCCCCAAACACCTTGGCTGTCCTGCAGACCCCCACAGACGCGACACGAGGGAATCCCCGCTCGCCCCAGAAACCCATAGTAAGGGTTTTCCTGCCCAACAAACAGAGGACAGTGGTGAGGAGTTTTTGGTTATTGCTTGTTGTTTCCTACCGTTTCACTTTTATACACTTTTTGTTTGTCACTATAATATGTCTAATAACGTTTTGATTTGTTAACTAAAACTAAAGCAAGCAAACTGAAGAAATCTTTAAAAAAAAACTAATCTAATAAAAATTACAAAAACAGCTTGAAATTAATAAAAAAATTATATTTAAAAAACAATTAAAATTTATTTAAAAATAAATTTAAACAAGCTCATTTTAATGTGTTTAATTACTATGTAAATAATACTGATATAATAGAAAATTAAATAAAAACTATAGAAAGCTTAAAAAACTAAAAATAATGAATGACACAAAGCATACAGCAAAACTAAATTAAAAGGAAGGCTAGAAATATAAAAATAAAAGCTAAATCAATATGTATACTTATATAATTTAATCTAAACATAAACATCAAAAGTAATACAAATGAGAAAAGTGACAAATAAAAATAAAAGCTAATTTAAAAAATGTGTAAATTATTCTAATATAATATAATTTTTTTTAAAAACCATGTGAATCTATAGCTTAATATAATATAATATAAATATAAAAAATACTATTAAAATATATGCAAAAATAAATTGTACTAAAAATAAAGTTAATTAAAATTTAAAATTAATAGAATTATAAAAACGTGACAAAATTAAATTGAAAACTGAAAATATAAAATAATAGAATTCATAATATTATAACTAAATACTGTAATGTAACTGCTGCATGGCACTAATATAATACTGGCCTAATGAAAGAAGGTGAGAATTTGATTTATATAAAAAAAAAAAAAAAAAAAGGATTGTGTCTGTAATGTTCTGTACATTCAGTGTCTGCATTTGAGAAGTTTTGTCATGACCGTAGATGGTAGGATTTCAACGATACTTCACAGCAAGGTTATAGACAGGCTTTAGAAAGAAAGGGCTTCTGGAAGGAATTTCCACTCCAGCCAGATTGTAGAGCGGCGGGACTCCATGGGAAATGAGCGAATGTAGGTGACCCCCTTTATTTTGATTATGTGCTCAGCTTGTCTCTGCTGGTTTAGAAGAGGCAGAATGAGTTAGAGCCAGGAAATCAAACACACCCAGACACAAGGAGATAAAAGTGACTCGAGTAAGTGGTTTACGTGTGTGTTTCAGGTTCCAGCTCGCTGTGGGATGACAGTGAGAGACTCCTTAAAGAAAGCTTTAATGATGCGAGGCCTGATCCCAGAATGCTGTGCAGTTTACAGGGTTCAGGATGGGTAAGAACTGTATTCTGAGCGCACACATAACCATCATTACTCCATAGGCTATGTCAAACTTCATATTTAATGACTTCCTCCCTCCCCCATTAGGGAGAAGAAGCCCATTGGCTGGGACACAGACATTTCCTGGTTGACTGGGGAGGAGCTTCACGTTGAGGTTTTAGAGAATGTGCCACTGACGACCCATAATTTTGTGAGTATGATGAAACGGACTACAAACGGTGGCTGTAAATAAATCTGAAATGACAAAAAAGGAGGATGTTAAAGCTGATAGTTGACATGTCATTGGTGTGGTCATTTCTATTTTTATTGTAGTTTTAAATACACAATCGAAGACATGTCGAGCGCTTTCTCATCCACCTTGACTGTAATATCTATCTATCTATATATAGCTAAACCATTCAGATTCTTTATAATGACTGCAAGTGTTATTTGGTGATTCGACAGGTTAGAAAGACCTTCTTCACGCTGGCCTTCTGCGACTTTTGCCGGAAGCTGCTGTTTCAGGGCTTCCGCTGTCAAACGTGTGGCTACAAGTTTCACCAGCGCTGCAGCACAGAGGTCCCGCTCATGTGTGTCAACTACGATCAGCTGGAGTGAGTGTTCATGACAGATTTTTTCACTTCTGCATTATGCATTAAAAAGGGTGAAATTTGCTCCATTCATGATGCACAGTAAAATAAAGCATGTTAATAATATGTCAAATGAAATAATAAAATGATGTTTTAATAGTTTATTTCTTACTAGTGCTGTTAAATGATTACTCGCGATTAATCTCATCCAGAGTAAGTGTTCGTTTACATAATGTGTATGTGTACTGTGTATATTCCTATATATATATAATGCGTGTATATATTCCTAAATAAACGCATGCGTGTATATATTTAAGAAAACTATGCAATGTTTATATGTTAA
>JAUCMT010000088.1:3251028-3261274 GCA_032357475.1 Enteromius thamalakanensis
ATGCTTTAATATAGAAGTTACTATTTTAATATCTTAATAACACCGTTGTGCATTTTATCAAAGTGTCTGCAGTTACTTAAATATATTTATATACACATATGAATGTGTGCATACGTTAGCAGATAACAGGTCTAAAATTAATATTCTTACCCTTCAAAAACCCTGAAGGCAGCAGCCGAGGTCCAAAAATATAAGCTTTATTATAAAGGCATGTGGACACACGTGAAGTACTGACAAAAAATAGTCAGAAACTATGTGGAATATTCGTTTATGGTTAGTTGACAGTTCAACCTTCATACGCTCAAACGCACACTGTAGAGCGTGACTAACGCGCATGCGCGTAGCAGGTCAAGCACTTCCGTCTTTCAGGTCCTTAAAAACAGTAAAATGTTGTTTAATAGGTCAAGTACTGTCCGCATTTTTCACTCTCCAAATCTCCGCAGGTTAAATTTTATAAAAGTCAATGAGGAGAGCCCTAGGTTATACTATGACTTACTTCTGCTACAGATTTCTTTATTTTATTTGTAAATACTAATGCTTAAAGGACCTGGCTATAGACTATAGCTTACTAAATTATAAAATAGAAACGATTCCGTGTAGGCAGTGAGTTACTCGTGACCTGCGCTTTAAAGAGTTGAATTATACATGTAATACATTTTAAATACTTTTTTGCTTGAATTGCTTGCTTTCTTCACTGTAGAAAGCGTCTTGTGCGTCACACGAAGTCGTACGTCTGTGTTATCATTCCGTGTGCGCATATTTACCAAGATAAGAGTTCTGTCTTCATAACTGCTTTATATTCTACATAATCATCTCAAGTCCGTGTGTTGTGTAATCATTTAATCGTTAGAATAACTTTGATTAATATTTAATGTAACATTAATGTTAATAGTTTCTAACAGTTATTACATTTTTTTCATTTAAATAAATTCTCGAGTATTGAACATGTTTTGAACAAAATTGAGCTCTGTTTTTCTTATTAGCATATAAAACGTTTATTATTTTTTATTGTACAACAAAGTATTGAACATACACTGCAATATATAAAAGAATAATATACAATAAATGTTGATACAAATAAATAATAGCAACGAAAGAGAGAGAAAAATAAATAAAAAGGGGAATAAATAAAAAGTATAGACACAATCATATGTACTGTATAGGTATATGCCACTTTCCCATTATCAAACAAAAATGAACAATGAAGATCACATTTGGTGGTAATCTTTCTATATCAAAATAGAAAAATACATCTTTCTCAGAAAAAGAAACATTTATTCCCAAGTATTTATAAAGGAGGGCTTCTAAATCTATCCAAAACATTTTACTATAAATGCAATTTAAAAAATAAGTGGACAGCATCTTCCTTTTTAGCTCCACAGTAGTCACATTCAACATTCACATCGATATGAAATCTGAGAAAAAGTGTTTTAACAGGGTACACTAAATGAATTTAGAATGTCAAAATGTTTTAGAATGATATCAAGCTATATTCTGTAAGTAACTTCCCTAACAAATACATTTTTCCATCTTTTAATAAAAGCAACTCCTTCAATTGCAAGATCAGATTTAAGACTCACATTGTTGTTATTCATATTTCCTTTAAAAAGACATTTTAAACCAGATGGTATGGCATCGAACACAAGACAATATTCTTTAGGGATTATAGGAATATTATACTTCAACACATGTAACCTTTTTAATGTAATAAGATCTATTTCTCAGCCTATAGGGACTGCGTGACTAACACTAGATTTGCTCTGATATTTTTGTGCACTAGATGGCGATATATGCATTAAAGAAATTCTAAAAAAAGAGGCAGATCCACATAGTCTGTGATATAAATAAATAAATTGATGGACAGCTCTCTGGATTAGCATGACAATCACGTTTTTCTTCTCCTTCCAGAGGATGTATCTATTAACACAATTCTGAGTACAAAAAAGGAACAAGATAACACATCCTCAAATAGCACAAGACAAATTGCCTGGTGTATATCGGCTGCATTTTTTAGATTACATTGTTCAGTTTTCACTGTTAGCTGCAAATAAGTTCCAAACAAACTTTGCCCCCCTTTAAAATGTAATTAAAATGTAGCTGTCAAGCTGTCATTCATACTGTCCTAGAGACAATTACAGCCCAACAAAATTCAATAAAGTAAAGACATCTCAGAATGTGTAATAAGAGTCAATCCAATGCATCCAAGTCAATATTATGTGGTTTCAGACCCATTTTGCAAATTATGTCACTTTCAATATTTCATTCTGTCAGTAGTAGTAGCAGATCCACTTTATTTCCAGTTTTCCTCAATTGTGTTTTCTTCTGAGACAAATACCTGGCATTATTTTCACAGGTATGCTGACCTTTAAATACAAAACTTCTAAAATATTGTTGGTCACCCTGCAGTGCAAATAATGCTGTTCCCTATTGTTTATTGGATTTTTCTTATTTAGTAAGAAAAGTCAATTACGAATGAGCTGCTGATTGTTGTTGTTAAACAGAACTGAATGTTTAATAATGTGTAGCCTCATATGTATCAATCTCATACACATACATACACCTACACACAAATATGTGAAGCACACGAGAATCCCTACATTCTCTGAAGGCTGTGTGGGCAAACCAATAAAACAAAAAAAGGCTTACAATGGCCGCACTCACACAGATGCCAAAGCTCTCATTTATTATTCAGCAATGTACCTGACTGCTGTTGGTTCTGGACAGTGTGTAGTGGTTTCAAATAACAAACCTTCATGAGTAAGAAAGGGTTTTGGGGTATCATTTTATAGCTTTGATAATGCAGTATGACAAAATGAAGGATTCTGAAACCTTTGATTATTTATTCATGAAAGACACCGGTTTCCTTCAGTATGTGTAAATCTAAGAGACAACGCCAGCAAGGCAACTCCAGTTACAGTTCGCCACGGAACCAAGAACAGTAGTGCTACTCCTTTAAGAAGCCGCTTTAATAAACAATGAACATCTCATATTGACAGCATGACATCACCGCTGTTTTTCCCAGACAGAGGCAACATGCACGGAGGATGCTGGGACCATATTGTCCGAGGAGGAGGATGCACCATCCGCCAAATGTTCTAATAGCGATGCACTCATGTAAACGTGAAGCGTTTGAGACGCGGCGTCGTTGAACTGGTTGATGTTTCCAGCGCAGACCGTTCGTGTGTCGCTGTGTGTTAAATAGGATTATTTGGGAGTGCATATCCTGTATAGCCGAACGTACAGTGACTGCAAATACAAAATGGGCTGGATGTGCGTTATTGGAGTGGAGTGAACCCGTTTTATCGGCTTTAATTGGGGTGAGTACAGAATTGAATTTACTTTATCAGACCTAGAAAGGGGCCCGTGGGTTTTCCAACAATGGATGCTATAAGAGCATAGCTGTACATTATTATTTATAACATTCCTTCACAGAAATGATTTAGTGATTTTGATCATAGGCTAATGCGATTTAAATTGAATTGGTTGACTGAACTGACTGTCATCTTAATACGTTTTCTCTTTAACAGCGAGCAGTTTCATGAATGTTCATGCAGAAAAAGCATGGGAAAATAAACCCGACTGCGATGCATTTCTATGAAACAGATATGTAACATAAACCGGAAAGCAAAAATCTATAGCTTAGTCTGGCAGCGCCAGACTAAATGTGATGGGGAGGGTTAGGAACCGACAACCGGTTCTTAAACGGAACCGGTTTCATTGATTCAATACCAAAACCGAGTCATTTGCCGGTTCTGTTAGCGACGCCATTACATTATCTGATCATTAATTATCCTACCGCTAATGTGAACAGAAATGAAACGGCCTACTCCGACAGTTTACAGCATAACTAGCTATGTTTAACGAATCTATAGCTCGACCAACGTAGTCCGAGAACGAATCTCGTGAGCCGGTTCTTTTGAATGAATGAAACGCATTCAGTACCGTCAGCAAATGACTCTTATGAGCCGGATCTTTTTGTCAGTCTAGCCCGATTCCCGATCAATTTACTCGGTTCTTTTTAAATGAATCAAAAACTGTTTAGAATAATTGTTCGGCTTTAAGCAAGGCAGCCTGTTATTTAGCCAATGGCTGTCAATCATTTATTGTGTAAGGAAATACGAAAACTATTAATGTTACGTTGTGTTGTATGTTGTGAAATTATAACGACTATAAACACTCGACTAGCAGTATTTTTTTTAAATGAATGAAAAGTTAACCCACTGCCTGATGATAGCAGCAGAAAGCTCAAACTGTTGTTATGGTTTGGCCACAGGTAAAAAATTCGCATCATCCACACCAAGATAACTATAAAGATAACTAGGCATAAGATATCGATATAGCTTCACACCTGCGTGCTTTAAATAGTCGAGTAAGCAGAGTTGATTCTGATTGGCTGTCAATGTTTTCTTTTTATCGCTCTTGAATTTGTTATATTTTAGGATGTTTTTTTATTATTATTTTTTATTCACAAGTGTTTAAATCTAAACCCATTTTTGTTCTATAGTCTACATTTTTAGAACTCTATATTTATTGTAATCTTTATAGAAAAACATTGTAGTGGCCTATTTCATTTATAGCCTACAATTTCGTCCTTGTTGTGAATAGGCCTCAACTTGTAAAATAACTTTTGGTTATTAAAACGTAGGCTGCGTAGTTTGTTCCCCCACATAATTTTTCTGGTAGACTCAAACATTACTAATCCCCCGTGAATCGCGTCCTGTCCTTAAAAGCCTACGGCATACGAAATAGGTGACGCAGTGGTACGCTTGGGCTATTTTGTAAAACCATTTAGGGGGTGTTGTATCAGCTTTAATATAAAACTGGTTTAAAAAAAATCTTCCTCTGCCTTCTTTTGAAAGGCTTGGTTCGAGGACTGGACTGAATCGTCTCGTCTGGTTTCATTCACTGGTGTTGGATGGGAAGGGCTACGGATGGACGCTAAATAAAGGCTTAAATATTTTCGCTCGAGCTCTCCAAAACACTCCACTGCACCGACTGACACCCGTTCTCTCTGTTCGCGCGCCCGGCGGGATGCGGCTGCGCGTCGAGGAGCTCTCCAAGCTGTTGTGGTGCTGACGCGGCTCTGAGCGAACGCGACGCGAGCATGGCTGCGGGGAAGTTGCTGCTCTACGCCGGTCTGTCTCTGTCCCTCTGCGCGCTCGGGATGCTGGCCGTGGCTATCTGCTCCGACCACTGGTACGAGACGGACGCCCGGAGATACCGGGAGCGGTGCCGAAGTTTCTCCAGCCGCCGGAAGGACCCGGGCTTTATTTACATCCCCAACAACAGCCTCCCTCTGCGGGCGAGCCGCTCGCGCCTGGACCGCTGGGAGGAAAAGCTGCTGCTGGCGCGAAACAGACGGCAGCTGTTCGCCATGAGCGCCGCCGATGAGTGCAGCAGGCAGTATAACTCCACCAACATGGGGCTGTGGAGCAAATGCCATCGGCTTGGATTTGATCAAGATATCGAGGACCTCATTCGAAAAGGTAGGACAGTGACGTCTTGTGTCTATCATTGTGCAATGCATAGTGCTTTCATGGCAGAAGAGTGTTGGCATTTCTCAAACATCTGGGAGTCTGAACTGTAAGCTTTTGCTATTAATTTAACCCAAACCACTAGACTATTTAATCTAGTTTAGTCATATTATCTATTTATTTATAAACTGTAAATAGATTTAGGCTAAACCAATTGGCCATATAACATACATTTTCCCTTCACGTAAATATTTGTGCTGTGATATCTGCAAAACAGCAAATACCTATGAACTGTTTTTGTTTTCTTAATTCTATTGGATGAAAATCATATGGGTTAATACTTTGTTTATGAAGGGTACGCAAACTAACGCCTAAAGCAATAAACATGAGAAGAAATCTTCAAAGAAAGCATTTCTGTTACATAAAAATGTTTTTTATTAATTATCGCTTCACCCTAAGACCATACATTATTATTCTTATTATATTGATTAATACATTCATTATGTATTCCACTAAAGTCTAAAAATACATATTATAAGTTATTTCTTTAAAAGCAAAAATATAATCAGTTAAATTGGTTTTGATGATTGCTTAATGGTCACTTATTATATTTTAAAAAAATTATCAGTTGATCCCTATTTTTTGAGAGATCTAGTGCTAAAATGTTTAAAATCTGTGTAAAATGTACATCAAGTTAATGAAATATAACTAATTCAGTATATTATTTAGTGTATATATATATATATATATATATATATATATATATATATATATATATATATATTCAGTATTCAAATTGCAGCAGCAACAGTGGTGCTTTGAGTCTCACATATTTTGTTAACCATCTAGCCAACAATCATAAACTGGCAGCTTAAAAGTCTGAAACCTTAGCACTATTCTTCTGCAACACTTCAAGCACTTGTATTACCTTCAGGAACAGCAAATCCAGTGTAGTATTTAGTAAACCACTGAAACATTTTCATGCATAAACTCCAGACATACACAAACTAACATCAGCTTTCACAACTGGAGGCCCCTAATAGACATTAACAACTCGATTCATGTGCAATGACATGTAAAATGGACAAAAAATAAAATGGCAAGTTCAACACATGTGTTAGAAGGAGTGACAAATCCCCTGCATGTAAAGGTGCGAAGCCCTATGGCTAGTCTCACACTCTGGGCCTTATTATCTTCCACCAAACTAGGTTAATTTACTCCTCACTGGTTAGAGGCATATGCGATGAATATATTAATAGCTACACACACACACACAAGGGTGTATATAAATAGTTCCTGAGCCCCAAACTGTGCTAGCCCAAACACAGAAGGCTGTGTTTCAGTCAAGGTACACCAATTGGCTCAGAGTTGCTGAGATCCGCACACTCTCCGGTTACACGCAAAACCTCTGTCTGCAAATGTGTGCATGTTCTGGAAAAGCAACAGCACAAAATGCCCTCTGAAAATAAAAACAAGCTTATTTAAATTGTGTCACCTCCTCTGGTACCTGTGCCTAATGTGTGTGCCATTATGTAAGAGGGATTTTGTGGTGAAGAGGCGCCCCTGTAGTGCTGTGTGTTACATGAACAGCCGAATGTGTGTTGCACCATCAGCAAAAGCTCATTTAACTCTCTGGGGCACCTGCCAGCCACATACTGTGTGCTGATTTGGGATGGGGGTTGCATTGATAGAATAATGCAGTGTTATTCTACACCATCTCTGCCATTCACCTTGGGCTGGGGGCAAGGATGCAAGTCGCATTTTGCATGTGTGTCTGAGATATAATGAAACGTATAGAACAATTTGTTATTAGCCAACCTGTGCTGCTCAGATAAACAGGTGTTTCTTTATCTGCACATTCTTTGTTTGGTAGATGTTAGTCAATAGTCATGCGTCTTTATAAATAAATGTGTGAATCCTACTGATACATATGTTTTTTTATGATTATTCATATCATTATGTGGGTTGCAAGCACATCGTTTTATGAAATGTGCTGACTGTGCTTATAATGGCATTGCCCATCTCTCAGAGGGAGCTTATTCTCTGTCTCTTCCCAGGATCCTCTCTTGGGAAAGAGAGGGAGGAATAGAATGATGTATGAGAGTGCAAAACAGTCGTGCACAGATAAGGGGTCAAAACTTAAGTCATTCAGTGGAAACGAAACTTGCTCCATTTCATCCCACTAAATCTTTTGGAATTTAAATTAAAATACTTTCTTTGACTACAGCTTAATGAGCAGTGATAACTATAAGTAATCCATTCGAAGGATGATTCATTTTGTACAAAAAAATTAAATTAAATGAAAAAGACAAGATGAAAAATGCACAACTAGACACTTGACACGTTTTAAAAACCGTTTTCACGTATATTGTTGCATTTTTTCCATTTGAAATTAATACAAAGAAATGTCTGAATATTTGGTCAACAAAAATAATTTGTTAATAATATTAATAATAATTTTTGTTCACTAAAATCCGATTTTAGTGTAAAACTGTGACTTAAAATTAGCTGTAAAAAATATATGAGTTTAAATAGCGTACTGAAATTAGATCAAATTGCTTAAAAATGATTAAAATAAAAGGACGTGACATGCAAAAATAATTTTTTGCAATAATTTTCACAGCAGCTCTATAGCAGATGCTCAGTTGTTGCAAGACCTCCAGACATGTGCAATTTGTGTCAATTTGTTTCAAAACGACTTCAATTTTACCAGTTGATTATCATCACACTACTATTCTTTTTAGTGATATCATTCTTAAAGGTTCCACTGTATAGCAACATTTCAGCCTGGAGGAAATGATTTATGGGAGTAGTTTGCAGAAAGACAAATATCTGCACAGCGAAAAGGGCAACCAGAAATAAGAAATGATGCAAAAGATGGCGGCATCTGGAGTTTGTGGAAAATTGAGAAAGTCTATCCGAGTGAGAGTGTGAGAGGAGGGTGAGATCATGCAGAAACAGCCAACCCATCTCATTGTCCACCATCTGTCCCTGCCTCCCAGCGGGACACCCATCAGGGATGATGAAGACATTTTAGACCTAGAACACAATAATAGGGACGAGAGAGATACTCAACCTCCCAACCATCAAAACAGGCAAACCGTTACCGTGGCCTTAGGGATGCGAGGGAGATGAAGAGGGCAAATACAAATTGGAATTGAGAGAAACCACAACATGTATACAGTGTTTAGATTTCAGTGACACTTTTGGATCTCAATTCTCTATTTACAAGGTTATTTGGACGTTAAATCTCAACTTATTCCAAGAAGGGCTCTTCAAGTCCATTCTCGGTGAGTGAAGACAAGGATCGAATTGTACTTAGGATCTCAAAGGATGTGGCTTCCTTGTTTTCAGTGTTTAAACTGGATGCCATGAAAGGAAAAAGCCACACCTTCATGGTTCAAAAAGTAAGCCGCGCTGGCACTAATCAAATACACAGGTGTTGAGGTTGGATGCTGGGTACATCTCTTTGGAACAAGGAATAGACTGTGTAGTAGAGGTTTTATTGCTTTGAATTTCCTCTTACAATGATCTTATTCCAAGGCATATTATATCATAGAAATTGGGTGGGACTTTCAATAAAGTGTAGAGAAAGGGAAAAGCGATCAGTAATTTTCAAGGCCAGGAGGCATTTAAGATCCTTGGAGGAACGATGCCGAAATAAATGAGGTATCCAATAACCTCCCTTTTCATTTTCTGTTACGCCTTTCATTTCCAACAAATATCCATATAGCGAAATGTGACTTGACAGAGTGCCTGGACTCAGCCCACGACCAGCAGATTATGATTTGGCCTCAGAGTGTGTAAAGCACCCTCATTAGTGCAGGAAGAATATTTCTCGCTTAGTTCGAATAAGACGTCCAATTGTGCATTTAAGAATATGACAGACTTGAAATTAGCACCCTGCTTGATAACAGCTTGAGTTATATCACTTTTCCCCTCCTGATGGAAAATTATGCTAATATGATCATTGGCTACTATGTGGGAAGATATCGACATTTTCATCACACCATGAAAGCTCTCTCCGGCTGGGCCGCTGGGGAGGTCACATGGTCTTCAGTGCATTTAACGTGCTTCTCCTGGTGTTTTGTGTGGAGCGTGTGCTGTAATCTGAGCCTTTTTGGGGTTTATTATTGGGATTGTTTGGAATAAATATGTTCTATTCAATGGTATTTTTAAACATTTTTTAACATTCCAGGCTGCAACATTCTGGGTAATGTACTGTGAAATTACACATCTAAATTGATTGATATATGTTATAATAGCAACAAAATTATTAACTTCTTGAAATCAAATCAGAGAAACATTAACATTATCAATTCTACTTGATAGAGGTCAGTGGCATCAAGAAAGTAATTCATGTTTCAAGGTAATAGTTAATATGTTTTTATAATTTAATATGCAAAGATAATTAGCTGAAGGATAATTCCAATGAGCAGAGTTAATTTTGTATACATATAAATATATATGAAAAGTTCATGAATATTTTTTGGAAAATTATGTCAGTGTCTTTTATCAAAACACCACTATTTTTCTTGAGGTGATGTCGCCAAACCCTTTCGTTTTCGCATCCAAAGACCTGACACCTAGGGTTGGGCATTGTTTTGATTTGAACGATTCTGATTCCGATTCCGATTCCGATTCTTCCTTTTGATTTCGGTTCTTTTCGATTCTTAATTCTGATTCTTTTTGGGGTGGAGTAACGTTGTTGTTCACCAAATTTGGTCAAGCGCTTTATTGTTAAACTACAATCACTTACCTGATTGTTGTGA
>JAUCMT010000088.1:3261374-3278179 GCA_032357475.1 Enteromius thamalakanensis
CAAATTTGGTCAAGCGCTTTATTGTTAAACTACAATCACTTACCTGATTGTTGTGACGAGGTAACGTTAGTAACGTTGGTTAGCGGAGGACGAAACAGTGGACCTGCGCAGCACGTCAAACACGCTACACTCCTCAATTTGTACATCATGCAGGCGTAGGTGTTTCGTCATATTCGTAGTGCATCCTCCTTTGCAAGATATCATTTTGTCACGTGTTGCACTGTGCCGACCCAGGTTTTTTTAGTGTGAAATAAAGCCACACTTTTGAGCGCCGCTTACTGTGCTCCATAGCTGCAACTGAACAAGCGTGCGGCAAGCACTTCCGGAAACAGATGTGTTTGGAACCGATGATCGGAATCTAAAACAAATTTTATAAACGATTCCAATGGCATCGATATTTTTTTAACGGTTCCAAGTTGGAACCGGTTCTCGATGCCCAACCCTACTTACACCATTCTAGTACTCAATGGCAACAGTTACGTCAACTCAAAAAAACTACTTCAGCTCACTCAAAAATGCCACATTGGGAAAATAAATAGAGCTGTGAATGTCCTTTTAGCCTGACTTAAAAACAATTCCTTGATAAATCTGTATTTTCCGAAGCATGCCTGTAAATCGCTTTGAAAATAAGCCACCGGAATACTTCCCCCTAATTAAAACGTATAATTATTTTCCTGTCGCACTGCTGTAGGGCTGTTATAATTTGTCCCTGAATGCTAGAAAGCACAAGCCCAGCTTTTAACATTCAGCTGACAGCCGTCTGTGTTTCTGCGGGACTGATAAATGTCGGCATTTCATGTGGCGCTGCGCCGCAGAATTGAAATCGGAGAATGTTGTGCGACCCGCAGTCATTGTGAGCCTCGTTGTTTGTCTTTCTGTGTTCCCTGATGAAACCTGGCACAGGTCTCTGCTCGCAATCAGCCCTGTGAGGTGAACAAAGCGGAGGCGTGGGGGTTGCCGCGCATAGAAGTGGAGGAGGATGGTTGGAGGCAGCTAAAGAAATAACAGTAGTAGTGCTGCACCTGAAAGACAGAGAACAGCTGTAAGAGAACTGCAGTGGAACTGTGGGTAAAACGTCCAGTCAGATGAATGCGGCTGCTTTGTGCAATTACAAGCAGAAGTGGAGGGATAAAGAATAGACGGCGAGGGCTGTTAGTCAAGAGGAAATGACACTCTGTCTTCCCTCGCCCCTCCCCTTCGCTCGATTCGTCTCCCTCCTTCTCGGAGCCCAATTTATATTCTGGCACGCATATTAGTCTCCTGAAAATGGAGTGCTGATGATTTCACCACCAAAGGACTGCACATTGCAGCGAAGTGAAGGATAGAATGAGGTAAAAGAACGAGCGGGAAGATTGTGTTTTACTCCCTCCTCATTATTTGGAGTTTCCTTTCACAGAAGTCATCAAGAACGGCTCAATTTTTCCAAACACTTTTCCCCCTGCTATTTCTCCTCGTAGCATCTCTGTGGTGTTTAGTTGCTAGTTTTGGTGTCTGTGGGAAATGGTTTTTTGAAGCAGATCAATCATCGGGAATCTTTGTAAGCTGAGCTATAAGACAAGTAATGCATTTGAAATGCTGAGACAGACATTGATCCTTTCGGTTGCTCATTAGTTTGCCATTGAATTTGGGAGAGTGTGATAAACACCGGATGATCTTCACTTAATATGAGTGGGTCAATGCCAAAGCCAAAAGCCTTGGCACATTTTAAGGCCTGAAACAGTCTAGGCTAATCTCCTGCATTGGGATATGTGATATGAAAAATATCATGCAAATACAGTTTTGCCTGTTTGGATGTTCTCAGTGTACCTGCCGTGGAAATGCAAAATAGCTCACTCGAATATGATTAACACACCATAACTTACCAGTAGATTTCAGCCATTACTAGTGAAATTCTATGCTTTTTTAAGAGTATAGAATCATGCCAGATAAAGAAAAAACATTGCGCTGTTTGGTAAAGTAATTTTTTAGCTGCATTTTCAGTGTGTGGACAAAATGTTTCTTTATAAATTTTTGTTGATGCTCAATTTGGGTTTTCGGCAAATGCAATTTTTTTTTCATTCTATGAATTTTAAAACCACACAAAAAACAAACTATATTGGAAAAAAAAATATACAAACAAAGCTATTGAACACACTCTATTAAACATTTTAGATTAAAATATATTTAAAATATAATATTTAATACTATATTCATATTTTGCTGAAAAAAAAGTATACCTGAAGATTTTTCCAAGTTAATAGTAATTAACCATTAGAAAACAAATTAATTTATAAAAATAGCCAACTTTAAATATCACAGATAAATAGAAAATTTTGTATAAATTTCAGAATTAATTACAAAAACACTAGTAATATATTTAAAAAATATTCCCAAAATTATATTCTATTCTATATTACATATAAGCTCATAAACGCTGCATTTATTTGATTAAAAAGTATAGCAAGTCAAGATACAAAATATATATATTTTTAATAATTAAAATACAAATAAAACTTTTTAAACGGTTTTGTATTTGAATACATTTTGAAATATTCTTTGAAATATTTTTAATATTTTTAAAATATATTCTTATGATGGAAAGGCTAAGACTTAAAAAATAAATAAATAATTTGATTAGTGCAGTACATCTCTAGAATGACACTAAGCAGTCAGTTAAAGGTTAATTGTGTTTTTCCTCGTAACTTAATATTCAGAGACAACTTCAGTGTAATTATCATGAGATAATCTCTACGCAAACACAATTTATCATCATCAACATCATTTTCTTAAGTATTTTGTTATTTACCAGTAAAACTGTCCTTAAAACATCATTAAAACAAGACAATTTTACTCTAGCGGCAAAACTTTTGAAAATAATAGGATAATAAGACTTATTTGTTTTCAAAGGATCTTGATTGTATTTTTTGTACCCTGCTGGCAAAGTATTTTCAGTAAATCTTGTTACATTTATGCTAACAACAAGAAAAAAATAATTTGCCAACGGGGCAAGAAAAATAAACTGAGCTTAATATCTCATGCAGTTTTAATTCTTCAGTAAATTTTCGCAGTGTTTTTGCAGGGCTCAGTCTTAACTTCCTGCTATTGGCTATGAGTCTCAATAGGGTCGATTGAACGAAAGCTGGAATCCAGACCCGATCTCTGATGTATAAGCTCTCCCTCCTCCTCCTGGTGGACACCCTTCCTCTTTCTCATCCCTCTTCCTCACATCCTCTCGTTTGATCAATGGTTCATCAGAAGGGCTGGACTTCAGTGGGGTTCAGCTCACGGTGCAATGACACCAATCAGCAATCCATTCAGGCCTGAGAAAGACAAGACGCTTGTTAAAAGCTCTATCGGAGAGAGCGGGCAGATTCTAATGAGAACCACGTCCACCGCAGCTGCCGGCCTGAATGAGAGCTTTCAGTGAGCCCACAAAGCAAGAATTATGGCTCAGGGAGGAATCGCACAGCTGCTTCTGCCTCTCGGGTCGAGCGTGTGAAGGGTGTGCGAGGTCTCTCTGCTCAGGTATTTTACGCTGTGAGTGACGGGCCGAAGCAGTTGTTTGTTTTTCTTTCTTCGCTGAGATAAGGCACAGGCAGAAGGTTGAGTGACGTCATCTGTCAGGATGTGTGGAATAATTGTCTTGCTTCTGTTGTCGTGGCAACGTGAAGACACCTGACAAATGCTATTCTGCTCTCTGACGCAAGCGTTTTGGGGTTTTTTTCTCTCCCTTTCCTCCTTTCTAATTGCTTTGGTATTTACAGATTGGGCCTGGAGTGAAGGGAGATCTGTGTGTGTTTCATTTTCTCATGAAAGAGCAAATATCTTCCTGAATGCAGGACTTTGATTGTTGCACTATCAGGGCATTACATCACAAATGGGAAGTCATACCGCCCAACTACTGTCCAACATTTCTTACAAGATTATACACACCGCCTACTATGTTTTCACTGTGTGGGCGAATCTCATGAAACCTGTCAAGAACATGTCTGGGTCATATTAAAAGAAAATGAAGCCTATTTTAGGACCATTGGGAGATTTTTGCATTATTTTTATGATGATACACATATGAAGTACATTTCTTTGGAAAACTCTTATTACTAAAATGCAAAAAATCTCATTCTCATTATATAGTAAAACAGAAAAAATACTATTTAAATTAAGTAGGTTAATTTTAGAATTAAATATTAGAATTTAATATTAGAATGTTTTTTGAAAGAATCATGTGGCATCAGGGAGTAATCATCAAATCATCAATCGTCTTTGCATCAAAGAAATACATTACATTTTAAAATGTATTAAAATAGAAAATTAATTTATAACATTTCTCAAATTAAATCAAATTAATTCTGCCTATAGGTGAGCATAAGGGACTTCTTTCAAAAACATAAAAAAAAAATATTTATACAAAAGAATATTGGTTTTATTACATGTCATGCTTATTTAAATAAAAATATTACAGTATTTTGCTGTAATGCAACTTCATTGATAAATCTGTTTTAATAAAGGGGTCATCGGATAAAAAAAAATACTTTACTGGTTGTTTGAATATAAATGTGAATTTGAAGGATGTTTCCACATTTAATTTTATTTTTTTTAAATATCCCTGTTTTAAAATACCCTTTTTCAAATCAGGCTGTTGAGAGATTCCTGTCAGAATGACGTTGTTCTGCACAGGCCCCTCCCACAATAGTTGACAATAGGGCTGGGCGATATATATCGAATTATATATTATGCGCATCGCATCAGTAAAGCCGGTTCTTCGATTAGCGGTAAATCTCCGTCAGCTGTTTTCAAAAGGAACATCAGCTTATACACAGAGCTGTAAATCACTAACAGGCTGCGCCATTGAATCACCCGCGAAACTCAACGCGTAGCTTGTTAGTGATCTACGGCTCTGTTCATAAGGTGGCGCTGCATTTAAAAACAGCTTCTGGAGATTTACCGCTAATCAAAGAACCGGCTTTACTGATGAGATGCGCATAGTATATTGTTTGATATACAGTATATCGCCCAGCCCTAGTTGACAAGGCCGTCTAATCTTAGCTCCGTTAATGAAGGCTTTTATGAATATTTACAAATCAGCTTTCCTAATAATGTGCTATTTAGCAGCTTAAAGTCTGCTTGTCACTCCATGGAAAAGTCAGCTAAGCTCATTAGCATTAAAAACAACATGGACTAGAATGACTTGATAAAAACTGAGTTTGACAGTAAAGAAGGTGTTTTTTTAAACTACTATTGAGAGTTTTTTCATTAAGACCCTAAAGAATCATATAAACAAAAATGAGTGTCCAATGACCTCTGTAAAACTAATTAAATATTAAAGCAGACATAATCACTATTATGAAGTTAATTTTGATAACTGTTTGTAGACCCATTATAAATGTTAGAAATGCATCGCTGAAACATGTTACAAAGACTGTGAACTATATAATAATTAATGGTGGAGTTATACTGTTAAACAGTTTTTCACCATTTTCGTGAGCAGAATTTATTTAGGAATTTATTATTAATCGATCGCATCAGCATCAGTGATTCATCTGTTTAATCATGAGTTACTGTCATTACCGTTAGATTCTACAGCCTACAGTTTGCTATCTAGCCATGTCTTCATCACATTACATAACTGCTATGATTTACAAAATCAACTGAGCTTGGTCTCCTTATTTAAATCAAGCTGCTTGAGGAAGACGGTTTGAGAGAGACGGCAGCTTTGCCGTGAGTGGGCGTGGTTTCAGCATGCAGACACTCCCCAAGCGTACATTTTTTTTAGCATTCAAATTTGACTTGATGGTTAATAACACATTTTTCTGTGGTGTAACAAACTCAGAACACACATTTAATATTGACATTACGTGGACTTTTAAGAACGACACATTATAAAATGAAATAAAAACAAATACAGTAATGAGAATTTGTAAAAAAAATTTGTTATGAATTGGTATGAAAACCATGTGAAAACTAAAAACTGTCTACATTTTTTTATTTTTTTTTTAATATAGTAAAATATTTTTTGGTTAAATGTGACCAGGACAAGTTTCACTTGTGCTTAAATGTTTGAATATGCGTGAACAACCATTAAAAAACTCTCTCTCTATATATACGCTAGCTAATGCAAAACACACTGCTTAAATAATCAATTGATAGTTGATTACAATCGATAACAATTATCCCTAGAGTCCTATGATGTGAAAGTGAATAATCTACATTAGCTATTGATACACACCTCCATCCACGACTGCTTCTTTATAATTATTGGGTTACTACATGCTCAAAATGTGCTGAAATGAAATGATGTGGGAAATCGCCCCAGACAAATTAATATGCTGTGTTGACAAAATAGAGCTCCAAACCTTTTCCACCCATGTCACTGTTTAAACACTCCTTTATACTTCATTTACTTTCATTTTGACTTTGTAAGCACATTTTCATGCTCTTTCAGCCACGGCAGCATCTGGTGCTGTAGTACAGCATTTGATAAATGCATCCATACAACTTTGAGTTTTCTAATTATCGGCTCTCACTTTGAAGTCAACAGGAAATCAAAATTGACCCTTTTTACTTTCTTAATACACGTTCCTGTGCTTACAGTGTATAATTCATCAGTTGATGTCCTTCCAAAGAAAAAAACAAGTCTTTGTAATCATCAATTAAAATCTAACAACTTTCTTTTTTTTTTAATAAATATTTTATTTAAAGCTTTTTACATTTTACAAAATAATCCCCCAAACCCCATACCAGCAAATAAATAAAAGAAGGATAAATAAATAATAATAATAATAATAATACAGGCATCTCTACATACAGAATCTTCACACAAAAAAACAAAAAACACAACATCTTGACAATACCAATAAATACCCAATTGGGAATGGGAAGATACAATTGTTACACACTGCTATACTTTGTCAACTAAACCACCCTATTTGAAGAAAAAAGGCTAAATTCAGTTACCCTTGCTCATCTTCCAGATAATCTAAGAAGGGCTTCCAGATCTGTAAAAATCTCTTTGGGTTACCTACTATCCCATATCTGATCTTTTCCATATGCAACACATTTACTGCGTTCTCTAAGCCATGCTTCAAATTTAGGTGCAGACTCCTTGTTCCACGTCAACAAAATTGTCTTTTTTGCTGTAGTCAAAATCTTACAACTTTCAGATCGAAACACTGTTAGCCAGTTGCAATCATAAGGATTCATCTGTTTTCTACTCTAAGCCTGGAATTTGTGACTTTTAGGTCAATGTCAAAGCGTAAAAGAGTCAACAGAGGTCAAGTTCGCCAACAAACCCCTCTTTGCTATTCAATTGGGTGCATTTAAGCTCCTCACTGTCTGAAAAGGCCCATGTAATCAACACCAGGAAGCTGGATAAGTAAAGCCAGCTTTTTACCGTTTCTTTTTGATGCATTAGTGATAGCAGCATTAGCATCTCAAGCTTCCTTATAAAAGAATGTGGCCAAGAACACGCCACGTATCCCCTTTAAACGCGAGCAAGCGCCTGATAGCTACCTATTAAGGATCAGAGGGGCTTTGATCTTCTAAGCAAAGCTATAGAGCGCCCCAAATCCAGTCTCAAACCCTTTCTGCTACTGTAACCTAAATAATCTATAATTCAGCTTGTTGTCAGCCTCTCATATCCAAGGCCAGAAGTGACTGTCATGAATTAGACATTATCAACAGTGTTAACGGACTACTTGAAAGAGGAAATGTGCAAGAAATTATATTGATTGACTCGTGTCTAAATGAAGCACCTTGATTATTCTCTAGTACGGTCTCAAATCGACATGTGTGCAGAGAATTCACTTAAACCTTTCATAAAGGGGTCAAGGTTTAGCTAGCTTGCATGACCTAGTTAGCCTCTACTAATGGATGCTGTAACAAAGCCATCTGGGGCAAAAAAAAAAAAATTCTCCATTGACAACCATTTGGAATTCTTATAAAATAGAATTTAAAATAATAGCCATTTTCAAAATAATAAATTTTTAAACATTTTTATCTGTATTTTTTATTTTGCAAAACTTTCATATCTTTTATATTGTAATAATATTTTACAATTTTACTGTTACTTTTTTATTACTTGCTGTACTTTTTAATCAAATACATGCTGCCTTTGTGAGCTATATATTGTTATATATAATAACCAGAAATCATGAAATAAAAGTCATTAACTATATATATATATATTAGTAATAAAAACATAAATAATTAGTTACTGGTTCTATTCTATTTTATCCCAGTTGTTGAACAAGATTTGAAAATATATTAACATTTAAAATTTATTATAATAATGTTATCATTTATATCTAGTGGCAAATTTTGTTGTAGGACCCTTATATAATTATTTTGGGATTTCTGCCAATATCAGTGTGTCCAGTCAGAGAAATGAGGGTTGCGATAAATATGTGAAGGACTTCTGGAACACGGAGACAGTCGGTGGAGAGTTGATGTCTGGGCACACCTTTATCCGACGGATAGCCTCAGGCGATGAGCGGACCACTCAGATGAGCAGAGGACTGAAGGATGTGAAACTCTCAGCATCCAGCTCTTTTTTTCATATTCCCAAAGGTCTGCTGTCCAGAGGGCAAACTGACAAGCAGAGAACAAGAAAACAGCAGAGGATCGATATCGGCATCACAAATAACGCCACTGCGTATGCGGCGAGGGATAGATGTCTGCGAAGAGGTTGAGGACCGTAGAAGGTGTGGACTAAATAAAAATCAAGAGCACAGCATCATGTTGCCATTTTTACCTGGAGAGACGGAGGAGGAAAAGGAGAATACTCACGCGGAGAAGGGAGATGGAATTCTCTCTCGCCTCAGGGAACTGCCATTAACTCGCTGGGCTGTAATAGGCAGGCGGTCATGCTGCTGTTGCTAGGTGCTCACTTCTTCTCAGTTTGAGAGAGCAAACCCCGGCTCCATCTGTCCACTAAAATCCACAAATAGGGTAAAATCATATTCTAGTACAGGCAGAAATACTTTCTATTATATATTCAGAGTTTGTGGAACCTGGTTTAAGACTATTCAAATGTCCAGTTTTATGTAGAAACCACAGAAATGAAACGTCTTTTATTCTACCTGCTCTCATGACATATAGGTACCTTGGTGCACTTTTTAGAGAGACACGTAATACGTACCAAGAAGTAAATATCATTGCAGTTTCCAAAAGAAATTAACACTAAAGGCAGTAAAACTGACACCTTTTATTCCTTTTCACACTAATGTTTGATTAATAAAGCGTAATTTTCACACAATTACTATTAGAATATCATGTTATGACTTCAAAACAATATTAATATGCTGGGATATTTGATAACGGATGCTTTTGAATGTTAGCATCACACATATCCAGCTTCATGTCTGTTTGGTTTGTTTGGTAGCTCACGGAGTAAAGAGATATACTTGACAGGCGAAGACCTCCAGTTTGACAAACAGTTAAAATCTGCATAAAAGGAGGCTGAAATTGCACGTTTGCATCAACAAATGCATTATTAAATCAGTTTTGCATTTGTTAACACTATCAGGTTTAGGGTTGGATTTGGTGTAGGGCATATTTCCAATATGAAAGAGCATTAACTTTTAGCAACAGTCATGGATATTTAAATTCTGAACCATAGTAATATGTAGCTATATTAACGTAATAAAATATGCCAGGGTTCAAACCTGTGTTTTAGCACCACTCAGTGGACATTCCTCTTTGAAACTGTTGCGAAAGATCCACGTAAAAAGGGTGTTGCACAAAAAGTGCACAGAGGTACATATTTTTACGAGACCAGGCATTGAAAAATGTTTTAGTTATTTTTTCCATACAGTGAAAGTCAATTAGGTCCAAAACAATGCATCTGACTATGAATATCTTATTTTTTGGACTCGGAGGTGTTATGTCATTTATAAAACCAGTTTAAATGCAGTTTTTATAAATTAAACAATTTAAAGATATATAGACAAAATGGTTAAAGAATGTAGTTTAAATAAATGTACATTACGTGACACTGTTTGAATAGCTAAAAAAACATCTTGTAAGATTTATTGTTACCTCATTGTCTCTCAGCATGTAATCTAAATGCAAAGTGATGCATTTCCATAGATTGGCAAAATATTGCTCCAATGTTAATGCACACATGCACACAAGCCTTTCCTGTTGCCTCATTATGAGTGAAAATGGTGCCCTAGCTTTCTCATTTGCTCTGCGGGTCCCCAGTTGATACATAATTGAATATACGATAACGAAGTTCGTGAGAAGGGCAAACAGTGACATCCACACACCCAAAACTGAAGTCTCAGAGGGCAGGCAGTCTCCTCATCACTGCTTATTTAAAGGCTGCCAGTCAACCTGCAGTGAACACCTTAGGGATAATGCTGTTGTTTGCTATGAGCACATTACATAAACACAAACTAAAAGATCTAATGCATTACCTTTTATCAGGTTTGACCAAATACCAAAATTTGTTTACATAAACAATGAACAGGTAATATACAGTTTACATAGGATTCTTTTTTTAGTATACCTTAATGTAACCATATTTTTTCAAAAGAGAAATCTTTACCAATAATATAAAATAAAATAAAGAAATAAAAACATACACAAAATAACTAAACTTTAATAGCTGATGAATATTCAGCTTCATCACCAAACAAACAAACAGACATGGCTTAAGCCTAGTCCTAGACCTAGTCCTTAAAATGTAAGTCAGAGCTGTTTCAACTGAAATAAACTTGTACTAACTGATCTTAAATTATTTTGTTTTGTTGCAAAATGCACCCCAGTAATATTTTTTTCTAAGCTTGTTTATACAAATTTCTTAAATGTCCTAATTGAATTATGGCTTAATCCTGGCTTAGTCTAAGCACTGTCTGTGAAACCGGGCCAAAATATATTTAACAATATATATTATAATAAAAATGCTGTTGTTTTAATTTATAATAATATTTTACAATGTTACTGTCTTTACTGTTTACATATAAAACACCTTAGGGTTGTTACTTCTGTTTGCTGCAATAAACACATCACATAAACACATCAGTTTCATTTTTAACAACCAATATCATACCAATTACAATTTGTTAGCATCAAACGTTTTGGATTTGTACTTTTTTGTGTGTTTTTAAAGACGTCTCTTATGTTCACCATGGCTGCATTTATTTGATCCCCCCCCAAAAAACAAAACAACCCCCCTATTTTTCTATTTAAATATAATTTAAAATAACATTACTTCCAGTGGTGGCAAAGCTAAATTTAGACCAGCCATTGCTCTTTAATTATTCAATCTGTAAGAATTAAATACAAGACCCGCAATAATACAATAACTGAATGTACATACATATATAAATTACAACTATACACTCCATTAATATGATAATAATCATAAGAGCATATAATTATTTATATAGATAGTATTTTTTTTTATTAAAAAACAGTGCTTGTAGTATACTATAACACATTTTTTGACCGTATTTTTTGCACTGAAGTTTTGCAATGTCAAAAACAAGCACACACATACAAAAAAACTGTTATGATATGTTAATGTGTCAAGTCTGCTAGCGCCATTGGCTCTCAGCTTTAGTAATTAAACCATTCCCCCCACCGCCATCTACAGCATCAGCACTGCGCCGATAAACCAGCAGCTTTCACTCTGTCATTACACCGCCAGCGAGATCAAGCAGGAGCGGCGGATACAGAAACTGATTTTTATGTCATTTCTCTTTGACCTCCGCTGTGACAGCTGTAAATCTAACTGTGAAATCAGGGAGTGCAAAGAAGAGAGAGTTTTGCTGGCGGTTTGAGGGGAGAAGCTGGAAACTGTCTGAATGCTTGTATCGCTCTGAGACTGGCTGCAGCAGGGTGCCCTCTGGGTAATTGCCTTTCCCCTGGGCTCCTTATAATGGCTCTGCGGCTCTCCATACATATATATATACGTGTGCAGAAACACACTTGCATAAACACTCACAGCCACTCGTAACGGCAGCATTATTCACAGTTTTAATATAATACAGAGCGGATCAAGGACAAGTAACAAAAACTAACAAAGGCTGGGTGATAGGCGCAATGTTAATGAGGTTTACAGCAAGCATTACAGCTTACAAAACCCTGTCGGAAACTTGAAAAATCAGACAATTCAATTTAGAGACAGCGTAGGCGGAAACCCAGGAAAATCAAAGCGCAGATGAAATCGGAAAGCAGCCCACCGGTTGTTTTCAATAGGATGGATTTGGATCCAATCTGCAAAAAATTCACACGCTCGGCTCGGGCTAAGGTGGAGCCGGACGGAAACGACAGACTGCCAGCGCTCGGCTAATTTGGTCTGATTGTGTGTTTTGCTTTCATCGAGTGCATTTTGCAAAGGCACTCTAAACACAAACACATTAGGAAAGCTCTGGCGTATTACGAGCGAACTCTCCCTCTGAGTGCCAGGCCCATAATTATCAACAATCAAAGATTACAATTGCCCATCTAATCTGAATATTATTTATGGACGGCTATTAGGAGTTTTGCGGCATAAACTTCACATGTAATTGCCAATTGTTGATGACAGTTTGGGTTTTTGTCTGTTCAGTCAATCAGCAATTGGGCTTTAAACCAGACAAGGTCCCTCACTCTGCTAATGATACATTACAAACCTGATTAACGCTATTAAAGTCACATTGACTTTGGACGAAGGAAGACAGGGGACACAATTATCTCCAGGTCTGAGGAGGAAGGACTTGAGAGTTGATCAAAATTTTGATGACGGCCCCTGATGGACGTAGTCCATTGATTTTTTTTCCTCAACTCATTTCTCTTTCGCCAGCAGGAGCCGGACGTGCTTTGAATGGCCACCTGATGCACACAAATCAAGCCCTCGGCACTGAAGAAGTGACTTTCAAAGTGCCCTAATTTAACATACCCTTAATTAGATAAAACTAGCATTCATGCTACTTTTGAGAGGATAACATAAATTTAAGGCAAAATGATCAATAAATAAAATTAATGTGTATGCACACTCATGAATATCAGTATTTTCAGTAATAAAGTAATTTATTAAATGACTAAATATTAAAGTAATTTATATACACTATTTATCAAGTACAGAATGAGGATCTTCATTGTGAATGCATCAGCACAAAATGAATGACTGTGCAATGTAAATAATTAATAAGAATGAATTAATACAAATACAAACATTATTTATTATTGTTCTGGTTGTTGTTATACCAGTGTTTATGTTTTTATTAATTTTTATCATTTACTTCTGTCACCGCGCAGGAATTAACATTATTTAAAAGTATATCAATGTATATTAAAGTAAAAAATTATTTTTAAAAGAAAAAATAATGATAGTAATAATATTAATAATAATAATAATAATAAAAATTACATTTACAATTACATTTGAAATTTCAAATTAAATATATCCTACAATATCTTAAAACTATATTTATCTGGTACCAAACGAGGATATTTGCGGTGACTGCGTTCGCCATATAAAGATAAATTAAATATAAAAAAATAATAAATAATACACTAGTAGCAAAAGACAGCGATTTTAATTTATTTTAATTTATTTTTTGCTCATTCTGCATTGGAAGTCATATGAATTAGTAATCGTTTTCATAAATTCACTAAAATGTTCACTTAAGTTGACATTAAAACAGTGATTTGTTATGCTGTTTATTGTAAGGTACCTTGTTACGTGTTCAATCCGTTCAATCTGTTACGTGATATGATCAGCAAACGATCTTATTTAGCTGTCAGACAACATACACAGAGAGCTGAAGGCTTCTGAATCCCCCATAAGCAACATTTTCATGCACAGCCTATACATTGCTTGTTCAATTTCCTATTTCCAATCTCGGTCCCTGGTGTTAATGACCTAGACTAGCAGCAGAACAGAGTTGATAGATTTTAGGTTACTTGAGCCTGGCACAGTTTCCAACAGCAACTGAAACCGAATCCACATTCGACATCCTGTCGGCAGTCACCGGCGGCACTTTAGTCATTAAAAGCTGCATACTTTTCCCCATCTTGCTGAAAAAGTTGAGTGTTTAATGCTTCTTTTCACCTCTCAGTTTCCCCAGGAATGAGATTCATTAATTTGAGCCCAGTATGAAGTGATGGAGAGAGTCTCAGTCAGCCGGTCGCTGCTTTTTCTCCATCTCCACATTGGGTCTGTAATTGAATTCCTGCTTCTAACAGTGGGTACAGGGGTGTGTTAATGTGGCGTGTGCTGTGAGCTGAAGCACACTGGAGTGTGTAAGATGTGTTATGGAAGAGCACAGAACTGACACTGCATGACGGATACAGAGGAGCAGAGAATATGGTCTCCTTTTCTTCAGTGGGGTACAAATTCAGAGATCTGGTACAGAATGATTGCGGATAATTAACTTCACAGGAGGACGGCTTGTTTTTTTTTGGCATGTTTTTGGATGGAAAAGCATTCTTACATTTTTACAGAACATCCCATGAGGTTGTATGAGCACTGTACTTTTGTTTCTAACTATCTGAAGATTGCCGTCATCTGCTGAAAACTCATTAGTGGTTTCTGTCAGTTTTCAAGGAGTTTGTAAAAAAGACATAGTCTAGATCTAATGCATTACTGAATGCATTCATGAACAAAATAACCTAACCTGCGGATCTTAATTAGCTGCTTCAGGGGTGTTTGATTAAGGTTGGAGCTGAACTTTGCAGGAAGGTAGGCCTAAATTACAGATACATAGCCCCTGATTTAGACTGTTGTTAATTTCTGCTAATTATCACTTGGGAAGTGTCATTAAAGAGACATCTTTGTATCTTATCTACTCCTAAAGATTCATATGAATATCGTAAAGTAGTAATATGTACCCTTAAGGTGGTACTATAAATCTTTTAAGGGTACATAATATACAAATATATACTGACCTACTTGAAAGTCATTTTTAGCTGTGTAATTAATATATTTATTTATCTATTTATCAATTGATATATATATAGGATATTTATATACCATAAACAAACATGAATTAATAAATGAACAATAGTAAATTTATAAACATGAATAAAATGCACTGCAGTTTCAATAGTTTGGGGTCAGTAAGATTTTAAAATTAATACTTTTATGCATTAAATTAATTCAAGATGACAGTAAAAGCATTAATATAGCTTAAAATGCTGTTCTTCAGAGAATCTTAAAAAAAGAATATATTACATTTAAAATAGAAATATAATATAGATGTTTAAATAGAAATTTAATTGATTTAATTTAAATTGTTTTAAATTATTCATGAGCATAAGAAACCTTTTTTTTTCATACTCATCACAAACATTTATTAAATATTATTTATAATGTTAAAATAATTGAGGCCAACTAGTTCTGTTGTTCACTGGCTCTACCACAAAAATATTTTTTACAATGTATTTTTATACTTTTTAATTACATGTGTTCATGACACTAAAATAATGTATTTTCTTTACACAAGTAACAGCTACGTATGCATTGTAAAAATGATTAGAATACATTTTACAAAAACACAATTTCAGTTTTTGCACTTTAAATTTTCAATTCCTTTTGTAAAATGCTAGCATTTTTTTGTTCAGCTGTAATGTAACTTTTGCAAAATGCATATACGGCAAAACAATACTGAACGTTTCTTCTACAGTCTTACTGATGCTTTCATGAACATAACGAGTCATTAAAAACCTCATCCATGTTAACCAGCTAGATAACACTTTATCCTAGTAACAAATCAGCAGACTTGGCAACCACAATGTAAAATACAAGAAAGAAAGGCATAAACTTGAATGCAATAGAAAACTGTCTTAACACCATTACACAATATCTTGCTTGTTTGTTATCTATAGTGAAAGCACACATTTCTAGTCACACAGCCAAATGTATGTTGGTTTGACAAGCAGGCAGCTTTTGCCTTCGGTGAGATGGTAATCCGTGAAGTAGTTACAGTGTACAAATGGACTGACAGCATCGTAGTAATCGGCCCATCTGTGAGGTGACATACAGGAAGGAAGCAGTCATACCAGATTGTGGATAAAGATGGCACGCACCATGGTGCCAGCCTACAAAGTCACTGTATTTATGGATCATTTTTTCTGTCTGCTATTCCTACACTTTCCTGCCTGCTCTGAAAACCCAAGACCGAGTGAGAAAACATAAGCATATTGCTGCGTGTGTAACAACTACGCCAGTCAATAGATTAATATAACAAATCTCCATAAATTGAGTGACTTTCTTGGCATTCATCTGAGAGCGAGAATTTGCTGACTTTTGGAAATATGCATGCTGATGTGTTCTTTTTAACATTATTACATACCTCCAACCCCATCATATGACAGTTTTGCACGAATGAAATGCGAATTATGAATCTAATGCTTGCTAAGCTCAATTTAACATGAGAGGTGCGTGTTCAGATTATGAATTTAAAGGATTTGTCATCAAAAATTATGAGACACAGTTCTAGTTTCTGTATAGAAAAAAGGAGAATTTACATTTTAAGACATTCATTTGGTTTAGTCAGTTGTGCAGAAGCAGAAATCTTGAAAATCATATTCTGATTGAGTGTTTTATTTCTCAGAAATAAAGGTACAAAAGCAGTCACTGGGGTGGTACCTTTTCAAAAGGTACACTTTTGTACCTATTAGGTTCATATATGTACACTTTTAAGTACTAATATGTAGCTTTAATGTACCCTTTAGGTATAAACGTACAAACTACAGCTTCTGTACCTTTGAGAATGCAGGAATTAAAATAAATTTGCCTGTATTTGACACAAATGGAATATGATAAAATAAAATAAAATAAAATAAAATAAAATAAAATAAAATAAAATAAAATAAAATAAAATAAAATAAAATAAAAT